>WOVY01006635.1:0-112823 GCA_013436015.1 Rhipicephalus annulatus
GACGTCCTCTGTGTTACAGGCTCAGCTATGGAAGTTGCAGACGTTATTCTTCACGCCATAATCCTGCGTCATGGGGTTCCTCGTGTACTGCTTAGTGACCGTGGCGAAGTGTTCCTGTCACAAATGGTAAATGAAGTACCGTGCGCTTCTGGAGCAACTCACAAGACAGCTTCAAGCTACCACCCTCAGACAAATGGCCTCACAGAAAGATTTTATCAAACCATTGCTGACATGATAGCTGTTTACGTCCAACCCGACCACAAAAACTGGGATACTCTTTTACCATTCCTGACCTTCACCTACAGCACCGCCGTTCAGCGAACAACTTGCTACTCACCGTTTTACCTCGTGTGCAGACGCACCTCGATTACCTTTATCGACGTCTCCTTCTTTAACAGCCATGGAAATTCATGTCAATATTCTAGCGAAGAATACATTTCCCACCTGGCCCAGTCTCGCCATGAGGCTCGCATCAATACTGAAGCGAGAAAGCACGAGCGGAAGATCTTCTATTACGCATCCCATCGCGTTTTGTCTTTTCAACCTGGTGACGAGGTGCTGCTTTTACACCTTGTAGCGGCGAGAGAAGAGGAGACGTGAGATGACGTCGAAGGCGGCCGATGGGGCCGAGCCGATCTCGCCACTTTATTGCAGGCCTGAAGCGGAGCCACGTCGACTACCAGCGTCCGCCACGCCAGGCGTGTCAGCTCGTTCTAATTCTCGCGCAGCTCGAGCTATCATACGCTGCGCGAGAGGCGCGGCGCGGTGATTGAGAAATGATGATGATGATGGCGCTACAGGGCTCCCCCCCTAGCGCTTTGCGCGATTTGAAAACATATGAAAAAAAGAAAGAGGGCGACAAATGCTATGTACATGAACGGCAGTCCATAAAGTGTTCCTTTGGCAAGTCCAGTTTGTCAACGTGTAGTGACCATCGGGAACTAGTGGGTCTCTGGTGGGCGACACTGAGAGTTGCGCAGTGGACGAAGAAGTAAGCGCTCGATGGAAAGAAATCCGTAATGACGGATGGCTCTGTCCCAGAGGTCTTCAATCGCGGAAAGCACCTCTGGAATTTTGAGGTCTCGCGCCACTTGTGATGCGTTTCCGTAGGCGAAAGAGAGGCCGTACTCAGTGACGCTGTGAAGCGACGCGTGACTGAGAACGTGCTCAACTGGTACACTAAAGTGCGGGCTGTAAAGCGTGTCAAACGGGCCTGTGTCGTAGAGGCCGTCGTAGAAGGTGTAGTCACACATGCCGTCCGCAGGCAGCGGCTGCGACTCGTTCGTCGCCGTGCCGAATACGCGGACCACGGGAAATGGCGTCATGGGAGGCTGTGCAGGAAAGGCGGGTTCAATTGTCGCCTCAGTCACTGTCGAGGTATTCGACGCTGGTGGACTGGTGGCAGTGCTTGTTCCCATGCTTTCAGTTGGCTCCACAGTGGTTGTAGTTAGGTCGGTTGACTTGACAGACGTCATAGACAGTTCAGTTGGCTGGTCAGACGTCGTAGGCAGCTCAGTTGGCTCAACAGATGTCGTAGGCAGTTGAGTTGGCTCCACAGATGTCGTAGGCACTTGAGCTGGCTCGACAGGGGTCGGAGACAGTTCAGTTGGCTCGACAGATGTCGTAGATAGTTCAGTTGGCTCGACAGATGGTGTAGGCAGTTCGTACGCGGGACACGCGTCGCTAGTGGCCAGACGAGAGGAAGTCGGGAGGTCAATAACGGGTGAAAGGTCACCTGTGCCAGGCTCCGAGGCGGGCGGCAAGGTGGCCGTCATGGAGTCTGGTGGGGCCACGGTTGGTAGCACACGTTGCGACGCAGTGACAACCCCAAAGTCGCGGTCCCCTGGAAGCGGTTGGTACGTGAGGCCATTGCGGGCGAGCATTGAGGGCAGGCTCTGGCTCCGCGAAGGCACGGCGCTGGGGCCCGTCGTAGACCACGAAACAGAGACAGGGGCGGGGAGCGGGGACGCCGAGGGTGGTCGGCTGCTGGCCGGGGAGGTGCGAGTGGAATGTGGCGAGGCACCCGGCAGGCCATTGCTGTCACCAGTGGCAGGTGGCGGAGCGGCAGGGGGCACCGTCGAGGAGCTGACCAGCAGCTGCGGCGAGGAGGAGGCCGAGACGTCTGAGCTGGTGGTCGCGGAAACGGCGAGGGCCACGGTGTCGCGTGCCGTCGCTTGCTCTGCGTGCGCTTGCGTGCGTACCTTGCTCTGCGACGCCGGGGAAACCTGTCTGGTGCGGGTAAACGGAAGCGGACGGTATGTGTTGCCGCTGCGGGGCGAGCACCGCAGTGCAGAGGGCATCATAAGGCTGCGGGCTGGTGCTTGAAGTGGCAGCGAGATGGCGCAACTCTGCCGGAAGGGCGTCGAGAAGAATGGCGTGCATCTGCAGCTGGTCCGTGACGCCATTCAGCGCCAGAAGGGCATCGAGCTGCATGAACCATACCTTGGGGTAGGTGGATTGGAACGGCGGCACTGGCGGGCAGAGTTGCGGGAACATGGCAGCGGGCCGTTCGGCGAAGGGCGTGTTCTCCGGGTCACCAATGTAGCGGCGAGAGAAGAGGAGACGTGAGATGACGTCGAAGGCGGCCGATGGGGGCCGAGCCGATCTCGCCACTTTATTGCAGGCCTGAAGCGGAGCCACGTCGACTACCAGCGTCCGCCACGCCAGGCGTGTCAGCTCGTTCTAATTCTCGCGCAGCTCGAGCTATCATACGCTGCGCGAGAGGCGCGGCGCGGTGATTGAGAAATGATGATGATGATGGCGCTACAACCTATTCGCACTCCTGGTCTCTGTGACAAATTCCAACCGCGCTTCATCGAGCCATGCATAGTTTTAGAACAGACTTCGCCGGTTAATTATCGTGTAACAGAACTTGTCGCCCCAACAGACCCTCTTTACCGCAGCACCGAGATTGTCCACGTTTCTCGCACGAAACCTTTCACGCGACGTTCCCCGTCACTTGACTTACAACGGCCAAGGTGTCCGCTTCCAAGGAAGGGAGAATTTGTGTGGGCGTTTGTTACTGACATCGTTTTCATCATCCCTACATGATCATAATCACCATCATCGATCCGCTTGTCTCTTTGTCCTCATGGCCACTCTGTGTCATCATCATCGTCATCGTCTGTGTACTGGCTGTGCCCGTTAGTTTTGCGAGGTCTTTCCTCAAATAAATGCTGTCGCAACCAAGACTACCAAGACTTTATAATATATAATAAATAAATATATATATATTTATGAATAAATAAATAAATAAATAAATATATATATATATATATATATATATATATATTAATTTTGGCAGAGGAGTGAGGTAGACTTGCCTCCCCCTCACTCACGAAAAAATTCTTACGCCATTGCCAGCAGGCCTCTTGCCCCTAGTGCAGGTCCCAAGAACTCCATTCGACCAAATTGATATAGATATTTTGGGCCCACTACCTTCTTCTACTGCCGGGAACCGCTTATCGACGAGACTGATTATCTGACCCGTTTTGCCGAAACAAAAGCTGTCCGGAAAGGTACAGCAGCGGAGGTGGCACGATTTTTCATCAATAATGTTGTACTGCAGCATGTTGCATCAACTGTCATGATCGCAGAAAGAGGAACTGTATTTACGGCAGCTCTTCTCGATCAAGTCTTGATGCTGAGTGAAACAACCCATCGTAAGACCATCGCCTACCACCCGCCAACGAACGGGCTAGTACAGCGCCTAAACAAAACAATTGAAGACATGCTCTCGATGTATGTACGTAGACGTTGAACACAAAAATTGGGATGAAATCTTGCTTTATATCACGTTTGTGCACGTACAACACTGCCAAGCAAGAAACAACGCGCATGACCCAGTTCAGCCTCGTTCATGGACGGGAAGTACAAATTACGTTAGGTGTAATGCTATCGCATGAATGCGACGACATGGACCCGGATGCACAAGTGTTTACGGAACGCGCGGAAGAAGCTAAGCAGCTTGCACGCTTGCGGATCCACCAGCAGCAAGAATACGACGCAGGCTGCTATACAGTGCTCAGCGTAGAATAGTCGTTTACCAAACTGGCGACAGAGTATGGGTTTGTACGCCCATACGAAAACTTGGTCTCTTCGAAAAGCAGTTAAGGAAATACTTTGGACCACACTAATTATTGTGACAACTAAATGATGCATAACCCACGAAGTCGCCCCCGGTAGCCCGTATAGTACGAGGCGGCGCCAGCACCATCCTGTCCTGAGCTCATTCACGTGGTGCGCATGAAGACTTGTGACAGCGAGCGATTGCGTGCGTTAGACATTAAAAAAATAAAACAAGAAACCTGAATTACTGATTTAGCCTCGGAGCGATGCTCTCTGAGGGAAAGGTAAATGGCGCGCGCATACATGTGGAAGAAAACGACGATGGCGTTATTAAGCGGACACCATTTAGTGGACCTCAGGTTACCCGAGAACGAGGAATGTGCTCCTGCTGTTCAGCTGTTTTGAACACGCTGCTTTCGCTGTTTCAAGGTGTGCCTCTCGCTTGTTCGTGTTGCACCGTGGCAATATTAGATGTGTATAAATAAGGTGTGCGCTCGCATGCATATATATATATATATATATATATGAGATGTAATGGCTTAAGCCAAGGACTACGTATAATAGCGAGAACATGAAAAAATTTTCATAATTGGTTTAATTTTGAGTATAAATATCACAAAATCAGTATGAGCAGCAATCACACCACTCGATTCCTTGAAGCACGTTGCGAAGCAGACCTTAATGGCATGCAGCATTAATCGAATAAATGACACCACGTTGTAAGAACGCCGAAAATGTATATAAAGGAGTTCAATTTAGTTATGCCGAGCGTTCCATATATGACATGTCGGTAAAGAATGTTGTTACACAAACACACTAACAACAGTACAGCGAACCCCAAATGTCCAGGTGTGGTCTACGCTGGGTTGTCAGTAAACGTTCTTAGCTTTCAGTACAACTGTGCCTATTCGCGGCATCTAATCGTGCCAAGGTAAATGTTTCCCACCAACATGCTACACTGGAGCACAATTCATGCAGTTTTGAAACCCAAGCGCAATTCTGAAACAGCAGTTCTCGTCCCCGCAGGGGCGTCTGCGTAAGCAGGCGTTTGGTGTGTCGCTACAACATGAACCCGAGCTAACAGGAGGGTTTAGCCTCCATCCCACGCATAGCTGTGCCTGGCTTTGCCGTGTCCGGGGAAAAGGACACCCGGGGGGTTGAGCTGATGCCCTGTGCTTGGACCTTTAAGGCCCCCTGGCAGAGGCAACGCACCCCTTTGGGCCTGGCTTCACGTAGACAGCACCCCTGGGCTGACCCACCCAGGAGAAATCGGCAGTCGTCTACTACTGTCCCCCTCTCCTCTCAGATCTTTGCCTTTCTGTCACTTTTATTCTTTACTGTCCTCTCCTCTTTCCCACTTGCGTCACTTTTTTCCTGGCGGCAAGGGTTAACCTTGTGTGGCGTAACCAAGCCAGGTTTTCTCATATTTGGTTATAGTGGGCGTGTACAGCAGGCGTTCGTGTTTGCTTCGAGTCTCACGGCGTTTCCTGTTGAGTTCGAAGGTGAGTGGCTGGCAATGTTTCCAAAAAAATTACACATCTTGATGGGATCCCCTAGCCCTCATCAAACTGATCACCTCTCGCAAAGGTGGCGCACCAATGTCATTTTTGAATCGCTCCCGACAAACAAAGAAAACTTTCCAAAATATCACGGAATTAACAGTGAACCAAAAAAAGAAGGCCAGAAATATTTCGACTTTTCTAGTGTCAAAGTGCTTTATTGAAACCTCAGGCGCCGGATACAAAGTGACCAAGACTGCCAGTGGGGACCTTCTGCTGAAACTAAAAGACCACTTACAATAAGACTGCATAACCTAAAAGCATTCGGTGATCAGCTCATAACCATCACACCACGTCGTACTTTGAACACGGTGAAAGGAATTGTGTCAAATGGCGATCTGATGGATATCTCCGACGAAGAACTCTTGATAGGCTTAAAGGATGAGAATGTCATCGATGTGGAACGCATAAAAATACGAATAGACAACAAGAGACTACCACGAAACACCTCATGCTTACCTTCGGATCCGTCCCACTCCCCACAGAAATAGTAACGGGTTATCTCAAACTGCCAGTAACACCATACTTCCCAAACCCGTGGCGCTGCATCAAGTGCCAGCGGTTCAGCCATGGCTTGCAAAACTGTTAAGGGCAGCCTACTTGCGCGAAATGCGAGAGCAAAGGCCATTCCGTTGACGATGATTGTAATTCAGAAGTTCACAGCGCAAAATGTGAGGGTGATCATCCCGCATATTTTAGGTCATGCGTAGCCTCGAAAATGGAAAAAGAAATAATAACCACAAATTTCCAACTAAACATAAGCATCCGTGAAACGCGGCAGTGCGTTTCCCCGCATTATTCAGGAAACGTGTCATTCGTGGAAGGGGTGCGAGGGGGGTCAGCACCACTACGGTTTTCGGAAATGCCTTGGACCGTGCACAAGCGTGCCGAGGCAAACGCCAGAAGCCCCCACGGGGGGATCAGCCTCGGCTGCCCCGACCTCCCTGGACCCACCAAATCGCCCGGTGAACCCTGGAAACAACCAGGGCACCACGCAAATTAAAGAGGTCTCCTCCTGGTCCGTTGGGTTCAAAGGCTGCGTGCATCGGGAGAAAGCCCACACTGAGAACAGTCCTGTCTTGCGCGCACTCGCTCGCTGGATTTCGTGCAGACAGGTTGTGCCCCCGCGATCTCCGATGACAGCGCAGCTCTGGCCGACTGGGCTCGCCCTACACCATCTCCTGACGCCGAGAAGAGCTCTCGCCGAGTCGTGCCCCGTCTTCGGACTTCTGCGACCACGTCCATCTTTCCTATTTTCTCCTAACTTCCGTCGTTCGCTGTCCCTGCGCCTCGCTCTCTCCTTCCTCTCTATCTATCTCTTTACCTTTTAATCCTATCCCATTAATCCCTCATTTAGCCTCCCCTCTTCTTGAGCTACTGTTGATGTATCCTCCTCCTGAGAGACAGTTACGGGGCCCACTTTTCTCTTCTATTCATTTCAAATCACTTCCCCCCCTCTACACCTTCGGTGCTACGGCGCAGACTGCACTAAAGGGGCGGCGAGGTCCCCTCGACCACTCCAAGAAAGACGAAACAGTAATTACAGGGCCTCCCAAAGGCTATGTAAAATAAGTCACTTTCATTTTTGAGACACCAGCTACACTCATTTCGTACACATATCACTTTTTTACTTCCAATATGGAGAGAAAAGTTATACAGAGGATTGAATCAGACTGCTTCGAAACCTCGACGATGTCCAAGAACTAATACGCATAAATTCTACAAAAGTGCTGTGTGTACAAGAAACACACTTTAAAACCAAGAGTTCAAATTTTTTGCGTCAATATGTCATCTTCCGAAAAGACTGAGATGATGCTGTAGCGTCGTCTGGTGGTGTAGCCTCAATTGTTAATCCAGGAGTAGCATGTACTCATGTACCACTACTAACATCGCTAGAGGCAAAGACTCTTCGAGCAGGTCTATTGAATTACCTCGTCACCGTCTGCTCTCTATACACACCCCAACAACACCGCCTTGAAAAACATGAATTCCAGTCTTTATTAGTTGAGCTACCGGAACCTTATCTGGTCCTATATGACCTAAAAGCGCACAGCAGTTTATGGGGGACTGTGGTTGTGATGCACGACGAGCTCATCGAACAGTTCCTCTTTTCATCAGGTGCTTGTCTGTTGAATAGCAAAGAGCCAACGTATTACAACCTCGCTAACAATACTTACGTCTCGTAGGACCTTAGCATTGCATCTTCATCTTTTTTATCCCTACTCCTTAGTACTCCATTGGAAAATCATAAAAAAAACCTTTCGAAATTGACCACTTTCCTGTTATATTGAGCACACCAGTATTAAACGAATGTCCTCCACACGTTCCTAATGGCTCATAGAAAAGGCTGATTGGAATCAGTTTCATAAGATTACTAGTTTACGTAGGACTGATATATCATGTTTAAGCGTAAATAAAGGTGTAGAGTACTCTACAGCCTTTTGGACTGAAGCGGAAATTCAATGCCTCCCACAAACATTTAAATGGCCCAGCAAACCACGTGTTCCACGGTAGAACAACGAGTGCATAAATACTCGCAAGAAGAAAAATAAAGCATGGGAGTTGCTCCGTCACTCTCCGACAGTGGAGAATGTTACAAATTTGAAAAACATAAAGCCCCCAGGGACGAGGACACGCCTACAGACAAGAAGGGAATGTTTGTACAAATTTATATCCGGCATTACCTCATATACACAAAAGGGTAAAGCCTGTACAATGGTCAGTAAGGTGTTTGTAAGACTAGTGTATTTGCTGCCTCGTGTTAACATTCAAGGAAAAGACTTGGAAGACCAGGCGAACTCTTTAGGCCTTTGTTTCGAGCACATCACCAGCTTATCGCACTAGAGCAGCACAAAGCGAGAATAGAATAGCGAAGACTAGACGTAAATGTACAAAGAATGAGCCATACAACCAGCCTTATAGCTTGGCTGAGTTACAGACATCGCTAAATAGCTGTAGTATTTCCGCCCCAGGCCCAGACTGCGTAATCCATGAAATGTTAAAAAAAACCTTACTTTCTCTGTACAATACCTTCTCCGTACAAGAGGCCATTGTTGTTTCAAATTGGAAATAGGTAAGGATCTTTCCTCTGTAGTGATTTACAGGCCGAACGCATTAACAAGTTGCTTGTGTAAGCTTTTCGAAAAGATGATTAACCATAGACTAATACATTTCCTGGAAACAAACAAACTACTGGACCCATACCACTGTGGATTTTGCGAAGATAGATCGACCACTGACTACCTATTACGAATTGAGGCGCAAATCCACGGCGCTTTCGTCCATAAACAATTCTTCCTTCCGGTATTCTTGATATAGAAAAGGCGTATGACACCACATGGCACTTTGGCATACTACGAGACCTCTCACACCTAGGTGTGCGAGCTAGTATGCTGACCATAATCAAAAGTTATTTGTCGAAACGTACTTTATGTGTCCGAGTGGCAAATGGCTTGTCTAAAGCACTTGTCAGAGACTGGAGTGCCGCAAAGAGGTGTCCAAGTTGCAAACTTGTTATTATAAAAATGAATAGCCTACACTCTTACATTCCGCGCAATATGTTTTATTGCACGTAATTCGACGACAAGCAGATAGGTTTTAAGTGATGCAACCTTGCAATATACGAGCGGCATATCCAACTTGGCTTGAATAAAGTAAAAAAGTGGGCTGATAAGAATGGGTTCACCCTTAACCCACAAAAAAGCACATGCGTTCTATTTTTAAGAAAGAAAGGTCTTCATCCAGATCCGGTCATTGACATGCACGGTCAGCGGCTACCAGTGAAGTCTGAACAAAAATTTTCAGGTATAATTTTAGACATCAAATTTACACTCGCACCCCTCATCAAATATCTTAAAAATAAGTGTTTGAAAACCATGAACATTCTTAAAGTGTTGTCACGCACAACTCTGGGAGGTGACAGAAAATGTCTGATGAATCTTTACAAAAGCCTCATATGGACACGCCTAAATTATGGTGCAATAATCTATCAGTTTACAACATGAAGTACTTTACAAATGCTTGATTCTATCCACCATTTGGGCATATGACTCTCTACGGGGCCTTCTCGCTCTAGCCCGGTAGAAAGCCTATATGTTGAATTAAATGAGTGGTCGCTTCATTTACAGAGATATTACATGTCTTTTATATATTACCTCAAAACGATCGCAGACGAGGAACATTCCTCGTACTACACTATCACTGGTTTACCCAGCTCTGCTCACTTTGAATACCATCCTTCGTTGAGAAAGCTCTACTCGCTTCATGTGAGGGACATTGCTGAAAAAACGGGTGTTATACTGCTTGAACAACATCTAATGTGCCCTGCTGCACATCTCCCGCCATGGCAGTGACGGCTCAGAGGATGTGATGTGTCCTTTGTGGAAGTCACAAATTATGCGCGTACTGCACATTTGCACGCATACTTTCTAGAACATCAACACAAAAGTAATTGTGCGGAATTCTTTACAGATGCCTCGAAGTCACACTCCTGTGTGTGATACACAGCGGTCGGTGCATCCTTTTCGGATGCCGGCGTTCTGCACACTAATACAAGCATATTCACAAAAGAAGCGTATTCCATGCTTGTGGCAGTTAAACACGTACATTAAACAAACAAAATACAAAAGGCAGTAATATACGTTGATTCCTGAAGTGTGGTAAAAGCTCTGAAAACTCTGAAAAAGCAAAAAAATAATGTCGTTGTCTCACTTTACTGTCTGTTAAGCACAGTGTGCACCCTCAAACAACACATCATGGTTTGCTGGGTGCCATAGCATCGCAAGACCCAAGGTAACGTGATGGCGGATCACCTAGCCGGATCCGTCCACATAAACACTACCAACACATTCATAGCCGTCCCTGCACTTGACCTCAAACCTTTCCTCAAACGACATCACACGGCAAATCACATGGGATAGCCACACGCAAAATAAACTACACGTTATCAAGCCACAGCTTGGCCACAGCTTGGCCGCAGTATCGAAGTCACGCCACACAGATGTAATACTAACAAGGCTAAGTTTAGGACACACACACAGTTCACATTCATATCTTATGTGGGGTGGTGATCCACCCTTGTGCGAGAGATGTGGTGAACCACACTCACCGTTAGCCACATTTTAATAAAATACAACGAATTGCGCACTTTTAAGAAAAAGCACTTCCATTCCCCTACTGAGAGCAAATACCACTTCATTCATTGATGTTCATTGGTAGGAATCCACTTTTAAATCATCAGTAATTATTTGCGTTTCCAAAAGATGTTGGAAGTTTTAACGACAACTACCCTGGTAATCTGTAGCCTGAACTCTGAAAAGAGGTTGCTGCTGCAGAAGACATATTACAAAGCACCTGTCTCACGGCCCTTGGAGACAAGGGCATTGAGAGACATTTGTGCTGTATCATCACTCTACTTAATCATTATCAGAACCGTCAGCCGCTCATCTTCACTCCGCATATTTTATGTCACTCTCACGATTTTAATACCTTTATGTTTTACCCGCCGTTTGCGCGAGGAATTTTTGGCCTTTACACAGACAGTCATCACACCCGTTGCCACATCTTTTGTATCATGTACTGGCACTCTTAAACCATCACATGGCCCTTGTGACAATAAACACCACGTATCATCATCATCGAACACCACATATCATCATCATTAACAGCAGTTAACAGCAATACCAACTAGCCCAAAGTTTCACTCTTCTAAGCAGTTCTCGTGTCACAGATGATCTAAATTTCTGAAGTCCTCCACTACGGCGTCTGTGATAATAATATCGAAGTTTTGGAACGCAAAAAGCCATATATTATTAGTTCTCGTGTCTCAATTTTGACATCGTCATCTTGATAAAGTTTACAGAAAGCAGCCATATTCGAATGATACCATTTTTATAATTAATGAGGCTGTACTAACGAGTGTATGCTGTGCCATGGATTACGCATTCATACAAACTAGGAAACGAAAGCAAGATAAGCAATTTTTTTTCACAAAGGACCTTCATTACTTTCACATGAAACGTTAAAACATAGAAAAAACAGAGCTATGAATTGTCCAGCATGAAACTTATTCACGAAATGTCACGAGGAATAACACTGAATCGTTAGCAACTAGCATAGATTGTGTTGAAGAGGGTGGACTTCAATCATAAAAAGAAAGAAAGTGTCGGAAGCTCTAAGCGCTTTCGCAACATTGTTTGAAGGAGCAACCTTGAACCTCCGTTGGTAAAAGCAGTTGCGAAGCTGTGCATTGAGGTTATTACGCGTGTAGTTACTTAAGGAATAATTGACGTGCCATTCGACATAATTGCTAGATGTTTGGCATCATGCTGTAATATATAAAAACAAGGGAACTCATTAGTATCGGTGTATGAGTCATCTAACAGTGTTTTATGACATGATGCGTATATACAGAATAGGTTTCGGTGTCAACTAATTAGTTTTATGAAGCCGTCAGACAAGTTTCTGTAATGAGCCAACGTGTAAGTTCTCAACGAAGCAGATAAATAAACTTGCTTCTGGCTGCGTGGCTTGACAGATATATATATATATATATATATATATATATATATATATATATATATATATATATAGCTGTCACATATTATTAATATTGACTTCCATCTTTCAAAAATTTGATGAATGAAGCTCGTTATTATCCTCGTCGAAAGAAAAAAGCCGGCTTCGTAATATATCTCGAAGCAGGTGCGGAACTAGGCAGCCTCGTTTCTTGTGTCTCTTTTGTTTTCTATTTCTGTCCTCGTCTCTTTCTCTGTTTATCTCTTTCGCCGTTTTTTGTGGCCTTTTATCTTTATATTTCTGCTTATTTATTCCTCCCTTGTAAACAATTCACTTGCTTTTGCTGATCGTTCTATTTTTCTTCGTATTTCTATGTTCTTCCTCCCACCCTCTATTTCTCGGTTGCTTCCTCCATTTTTCTGTTTTTGCGCCAGCCCAGGCACTTGAAGTGCTCCGAAGTTATCATCATCAAGGCGTTCGAAAACAAGAAGAAGACAGATGGCTATGCTATTCGTGGTTTTACTTTCGTTAGGCTAAGCAACGACATCGCATGACAGCATTCGACATCGTGGCCGCCTAAAGGGCCTCACACTTAACATGGCTTCTGCTAATTCAATGACTTGATTTAACTTGCGAGATTCCTTGGTGTACAAAATGCTCAATAGTTATAGTCTCACACTAGCTACTTATATATGCGTTTATTTATGGGCCTGGAAATACGAGATAATCGTTTTTTAGGAGTGTAAACGACGTGACTGAGTAAACAGGAAAAAAGAAGCACTGCAGTTGGCCAAAACGGGACAAGATATCGCGACTGGCTCTGCTGCGGTACACTTGATGTATATGGCTCCTTGAGGGCGCTACCTGAAGATAACCATACCATCATCATCACCAGCCTGACTACCTCTACTGCATGACAAAGGCCCCTTCCACGGGGAAGACGGAACGTGTGTTTCACCAATCAACCTTGTCTTGTGCTATCTTGTCACGTTATACCTGCGAACTTTTATATCTCATTGGCCCACCTAACTTTCTGCCTCCCCTTCTTGCATTTGCCGTCTCTGGGAGTTCAGACAGTTACCCTTAATGGCCAGTGGTTATCCTGCCTACGTGCTACTTGCTTGGCCAATGTCCATTTCTTCTTCTTGAGTTCAACGACGATATTCCTGACCCCGGTTTGTTCCCTGACCCACTCTGCTCTTTTCTTGTCTTTTAATTTTACACGTATCCTTTTCTTGTCAATAGTTTGCTGCATCATCCTCAATTTAAGCTGAACCCTCTTTGTAAGTCTCCAGGTTTCTGCTCCTTAGGTCAGTACTGGCAAGACGCAGCTGTTTTATACCTTTTCCTTCAGAGCTTGTGGCAGATTACCATTCATGATTTGAGAATTCTCACCGAATGTGATCCACTCAATCCTCATTCTTCTAGTTATTTTACTCTCAAGGTTCGGCTCCATGGTCACTACATGTAATAAGTAGAAATATTCCTTCACACTTTCCAGCGTCTCTCCACCTATTACAGAGTGCTGTATTCCGCCGAGAAGATAGCCACATACAGTAATTCTACGCTGCTGGTGCAGCTGCCACCATCAATGGCTCAGGCAACCGGGTATTGGCAACAACTAGGAAGCCCACAATCTAAAGCCCTCTACTGCTGGGATCTTGTGTAGCAGAGAAATACCTGCTTTGGCACTCCAGTGTGCGTGCGAGGGATTGATATGCCTTTAGCAAGCAGCGTTTACAATTTAACTACAACTGAGTAAAACATTCATAATGCCACTCTCATAATACAGAGCCGCTAACGCCTGAAATGATGGCTGGTGCACCTTTGATCGAGAGAAGGGCGAAGTTGTGTCGGGAGGCAATGAAGACTTTATTGGTGGGTACTCAAGTGCTTATGGACCCAATAGCTTGGGCGCGCGCAGAGTTGCGCATCCAAGACAACGTGCCGCATAGTGGTGCGTAACCAAGGACAAGCCGCGCGAAGGGTTCACGCGCTCGCTTTGCACTACGTGGTTTGTGTTTATAATTCAAATGTTAAGCCAAGCACATATGGTGGCGTCAGATGAATATGTTTCTTATTGAATATTTCTATTACGACAAAGTTATCAACCTGAGAAAAAATTGTACGCCAACTCTTGAAAAGTGGCGCCTCCTGTGCTTTCCCACACGTGCAGCGAAAGGCATGTTGGGGCAGTGCACCTGCGTTCTAGGTTCGTAGACCGAGGAAGAATTTCAGTTTCTTCAGCAGTTGACGTTGAAACAGTGAAGAGTGCGGTCATCGATGTTGCGTGTCTCGCGTGGGCGGCGAGAACGAAGTGAGTCGCTCGCCGAACTGAGTCGCCTGCAAATAAGGGAACCCTCGTAGTCTATGGAGGCTGCCGAGATCATCAGCTTTCCCATGCCGACTTTCTTACAAGCATCCCAAACTGGCAATGTCCATAGGAAAGTACTTATTGTATGCTTTTGCTGGTGTTTTTTAGGGGCAAAGCTCTTTATAGCGTGGCTTGTACGTCCCCTGTTGTCGTAGTGCGTAACCTGTGGCAGATACCCACATACCAGTGGCACCTACCGGCCCTCGGGCACATATCCGCATGTCCGCATATTACGAAAAACGTAGCACTGGCGTCGTTATCACGCTCTTGGTGTTAACAAAGCTCTGACAGCAGAAATCTGGTACATACTCTCGTTTATTCCTTGGATTGCCGGCTGGATCTTGGTACTTTTACATGATGAATACATGCTAAAAAGAAGCCAGATAGCGGTACTTGAAGTGTTCACTTGATGGACAGGCGGATGCATACACGGACGCATGAACGGACGCAAGAGCGGGCCCAAGTACAGACGGACGGACGCACGCACGGAAGCACGGACGGATTTACGAACGCCTCGCTCCACTCATCATCGTTTATTCCGTGGATATGCTGTGCTTTTTATTATAACCAACTTTAATTGTCACACTACCAGTGTGAGTTGATTTGCACAAGAAGGCCTGAAGCAGGAGCAGCATCTTTTTTGTATAGTTGTTTATGTGTCTGTTGGGGTCTCTTTTCTCGAATTATTTTATTAGCATACCGTATATTCTTTTTCTCAAGTTATTCATCAAGTGTATAGCCGGCCAACCTAAAAAGTTGAAAATGTACCACTTCGAAGCTATCCAGGCGTTGCAGGCCGGAGTGTGAAGTGGAAGCCTGCCTGTCGGCGAGGCGCCATTCTCAGATGGGTGTGCCATTAGCCAAGTGTGTGACAATAAGCTGACATAAGTACGTTTGTAGGAATGTTTTACTCTTCACTCCTACAGCATCATTAGTTAAGGAGAAACAAAAACACTCCTGCTGTAATTGAGGTCGCCATTTGCATTGTTCCGTAGAGAATGCTTCCCTAAACGATATAGTGTTTTTTTTAGAAATTCAAAGTGCTGCCAGAAGATATAATGAGGCGAATAGCCAAAAATGAGATGGGGGCGAATTCACGGGGTTATATATATTCAGTGCTGACATCGCAAATGAGCCGTATGTCCCGTTCAGTTGATGAAGCCGGCGGAAATACTTTCATCCGTTTAAAATAAATGACACTGGCGTTGAAAAACATTGACTGTAGAAAAAGGTGAGTCGCCTAAAATGAGCTTTTGAATTATCTTCTAAGGACTTGAGCCAACTAATTTATTATTAATATGGTTCATCTGTACCCACTGAAGATTCAAAGCAGGCTTTAGGCAGTATACTACTGCTAGTCTGGCTTCTTCCCCTAATTGTTGTTTTAGTGGCGTCCCTGAGACAACAAACCTCTCATATATTGTAAAGGATACGCCGCATTGCGCTAAATCATATTAGATGCCGTCTGCCAGCTCGTAATATTGGAGTTAAACACTCTAAACGTTCTTTCTTTGGGGCCTTTGTTCCTATAGAATTGAGTTACGGGAAAATTCCCGATGCCTTGCAGGAGTTTTTTAGAGCTTCAAAGAGATTCAGGCTGTATAAAATATTACTACTCCTAAATTACTTTTTTCCAAATTGCTTTATTCATTCATTTATTTAGTGTTGTTGCTGAAAACACCTGCTTCACTTTTATATCAATTGTTTCTAATTGTCTAATTCATATACTTAATTTACCCTTCATTCCTTTCATTAGTTCAAAAGATGTGAGCTAACAAATTGACAGTATTGCATTAGAACTACCCGGTTCATGGTCAATGCCCCAGCGTGGGTGTGTGCCACTGTTTCCAGACTCTTCCTTCCTTCTTTCCAACTCGGCAGCGGACAATAAATTGAGAAGCATCTACTAAACCATGCATCAAGACGCTAGAGAAGTCCTTAAATAGTTCCAATGAATTTCTTTGTAAATGTAGAAACTAATAATAGCGGCCACAGTTTAAGCAGAATTTAATGGTAATTTTTTGAGTAATGCAAGATAATATACTTCCTGTTGAAGGAAATATGTCCAGAACTGCGAAAAACGTTGTAAATGAAATGTCTTTTAGAACAACTTGCCAGTGGCTACTCTCTCTTAAACATGATGAGAGAAATCATAAAAGGCAGTAGTTACAGAGTTCATTAGGGACGAAGCAGACAGTTGGGTTCAGTCGGGTACTTGCAGCTCTTACAGCAGAAAAACCTAGGACCACTCTAAAATTTGGGAAATGGGGTCTCTGGTAAGCGTTATCAGTAAGAAAATAATATTTTCAACGGTAAAACATCGCACCGCTTTTTATAATATGGTACAGAAGAGGATGGGAAAGGGAAGTGAGAGTGAGGCGAAAAGAAAGGAAAAGGAGGAGTAGAAGTAAGGCTTAGCGTTCAATAGACAGGCAGAAGTAGAGTGAACCAGAGAAAGAAAAAAAAAGTCATAGCTTTGCCGCAAAGGCGAAGCAATGAACGCGATAGCAACAAATTGGAAGGTAACGAGCAGCAGATCGAAACGTGCCCCGCGCGTCTCATGCACAAATGGGGCACGAAACGTATTTAGAGGTGCAGATGAACGCGAATATACGTCTCCGCTGTTACTTCGCTGTGTCTCAAAAGCCGCAAACGGAGGCTGTGCCACAGTTGCAGTGACCTTTGTGCGTCTGCTAACTACAACAGAATCGTTCCGGCGAAAGCCCAAAGCCAGCCAAGACGTACGATCCTCCCTACCGCGAAATGAGGGCGCGCGAGTGAGCGTCCACTTTCTCCTCTCCGCAGGACAAAGTACGCGTGGAATATGAGAGCACGCGCCGCAGCGTCGTGACAAAGTAGCGACGCGCACTCATTGCGCCATCTTGCTGGTAATACTGAAAACACGATAGTTCAACATCCCGAGATGCCCATCACCAGCGGTAAGTGGTAGGTATAAATGGCTTGCTGTGTGGGCGTCGAATGACGTGCTTTTCCGTGGCTCCCACATTCGTTTCCCCACGCCTGCCCGCTGGAGTATTTCTTTCTGGATTATTTTTCTGTGTTGCGTTTTTTCAGTTATACATAGGTGCGTATACATACACGGTGAGGGACGGCGACGCCCATGTCGACGTCAACGCCAGTGGCAAAATCCAGCCGAGAGTCGACATAACAGTATCGCAATTTTAGAAAGAACAAGAGAGAATTAAAGAAATAGAGAGCGGGATAAAAAAGTGGGAGCGAGAAATACACGAAGGGAGACAGAAAAGAAAGAAAAAAAAATGAAGGAAATACAGAGAAATAAAAAGAAAGAGACGGAGAAAAAAAACATAGCAAGAAAGAAACAGAAATAAACACAGACAAAAAAAGACATATCACAAAAGGTAGAAAAGAGAAAAAGTAAATAGAGTAAGAAAACAAGAAAATATTGCCAAAGCTTAACACAATAGCGACATCCAGGTCTCCTTATTCTCCATATAAGCTCCACATTGTTTTTACCTTTAATTAGCGATAGCTAAGACTCCTCAATTTCCGACATAAGCTCCACTGTGTCTTTAGCATATCGGAATAGCGACATCCACGACTACTTGATAGGCGATGTATGCTCCACTGTATATTTAGCATATCAAAATAGCGGCATCGAGGACTCCTCAATTGCACATATAAGCTCCACTGTATTTTAGCATATCAAAATAGCAACATCCAGGACTCCTTAATTGCCCTCTAAGCTCGAGTGTGTTGTTAGCATTGTGCTCCCAGTTCAAGGCACGCAAAATTTAATTTCTGTACTCATATTAAATATCGTGGGGCAATTAAAAAAATAACGCAAGTCCCTTGGGAAATATTTATTTCCGTATGTTCTAGAGGACTCCAGGAGCTTCTCTAAAACTTGCGATAAGTGTTGTGTCGCAAACAAACAATTTCTCGTACTTTGCAGCTTATGCCCTATTCTAATAAGCATAGGTGCGTGAAGGTTCGGGGAAGGTGAAGGTTCGTCGGAGCGCCCCCTTCCTATCACGTGGATGAATGGGTTAATTAGTGCCCCCTTTCTGAGTCACAATGCCCCTCTCCCTATTATCTAAAGTTTAGGGCTGACAATGCACTCCTCCACGCAATGAATCAGCATAGGTAACTACAACGGTGCTTCGCACACTAAACACTGTTTCGTAAATTCGCATAAAAGATAAATTTAGCGTAGTGTGAGGCCTCGTTTCGTGAACTTAAATGCCTTCTCACGTCTGGACCCATACTGCACCATTTCGACCCGTCTGCCATGACAGAAGTGCACATCGACGCGAGTGGCATTGGTCTCGGCGCCATGCTCATCCAGCGCTTCGATGACGCCGAGCATGTCATCGCCTACGCCAGTCGCTCGTTGAGCAAGGCCGAGAAGAATTACACCGTTACTGAACAAGAGTGCCTCGCTGTGGTTTTTGCTGTTTATAAGTTTCGCCCATATTTCTACGGGCGGCAGTTCACTATTGTGACTGAACACCATTCACTATGTTGATTGGTTGGTCTCCGTGACCCTTCTGGTCGCCTCGCGCGATGGACTCTACGTTTGCAGGAATTTAACTTTACAATATGCTACAAGAGTGGCCGCCATCATGCAGACACCGACTGTCCTTAGAGTCTTCCCCTACCAACCACGCTATGTGACACCGAAAATTTCGACGATTTTCTAGCTGCCATCGACGATACTGCTGTTCTTGACCAAGCTACCTTCCGGGAAGAACAGCGCAACAACCGCAGCTCGGATGATCTCTTTGACTCAGCCGCTCAACGGATAGGTAGCCATGGCTTTATCGTCCGAGATGGCTTACTTTACAAGAAAAAAATTACGCGGCTGATGGTGACCGCCTTGTTTTAGTGGTAGTGGTAACTGCCGTAGTGGCGAGCCATGATGCCTTTACCGGGTATTTTTAGGAAAACTTCACGTCTCGCATGATATAACTGGCATTCATCATGCCACTGTGGTCATTTTTTTAAAAATACGATAGTAATTTTTGGGTACTTCAACAAAAAACTTTGGTCTGTCTGTACGTTTGTCTGTTTGTACGCCGTAACGATATCCCAAACAGCCCTAAGCGATACCCAAAACAGTCAACCCCATCCGCAGCGTCCACCAATATTGCTTAAGCTTCAGCGTTCATACTTGCGTGATTGTCAATTAAAAAGCAAGCATTGCGCATATCTAAGGCAACATAACAACACGTCAATATTTTGTACGTGTGTCTTTACACTAGAGAAGGCATGCATAAGTAATTCTAAGGACCATAGCGTTTATCACGCTGCGCTGACAGTGCAACACGATGATCACAAAGGCAAGTGTTTCCAACGCTTTGCTAAGACGACACGGTGGTGGCATCTGCCCGTCGCTTTGCGTTCTACGCCTTATCGCCTCCGCGCGCAGGCCTTCTTTTGTTTTCAGAGATAACTGCCAGATGGCGCTCGTGTCTAACATGCCTCGATGCGCTCGTTTGCCTTCGCTGCAAGGATCGAGACTCTTTAACGCAGCGCTTCCAGAGCACAATTCACCGATTTTTTCGCGCAGAACATTAAATAAACGTTTTGTTCACTCTCTCCACACGCAAGATTGAGATATTTGAACGACATTTGCAGTTTAACATGTAGATAGGGGGCCAGTTTTTTCACTGATCTACAAAGCATGCACAATCACAGTGTTTATATTTTCCAGCGCGCTAACAATGAAGCTATAGTATATCCAAAAAGGGAACGACTGCAGCTTGTCGTCTGCTGACCCTCCTCCAGTTGTTCTCATTACAACCGCTTGGTAGCGTGAGAGCTTATGCACATAGCGAATATAGCGATACATTATGTGTACGTAGAACTTACAAAAATGTCTTGATCATTGGCCTTTTTAGGTGGAAGCCCCTTGAAGGGGCCATGACACGGTCACCCAATATTTTGCTGTTTTCAGCGGAAAAGGGAGGTAGAGGATCAAATATGCCTCGACACGCGCGAAAACTGTACTTTAAAAGACTATTTCAGTGTAAAATAAGCCATAGAAATCATCGGCCATAAACTCCGCCCACCACCAGCGACCGCCTTCTTTCCATCGCATGTGTGACGTCACGGGAGGCGCGAAGCAATGCTGTCGTCTGCTGCCAAACAGCCACCGGCCACACGTGGTCAGTGTGTTGCTGTGTTGCTTGCCGCATAGTCTGCACGTTGTTAGTGGGTTGCGAGCGGTATCTGTGTTGCGGTGGCGATACCTTGGTACCATCCCCATGTCGTCAACTTCATCAAACGATTCGGGCAGTGGGTCCCCTAGCAGCAGGAGGAGCGACAACGTCGTATACACTGCTCATTTCGATTTCGACCCCCACCGCCACGAGCTCAAGCGACCACGAAAGCGTAGAAGACGTGGCCAACCCAGTCGACAATGCCCTCAGCACTGTTTCAAACGTTGCTGATGGTCTCCCGGACTGGTAAGCAACCTCATTCATTATTTGAAACGTGCATGGTTTCTTGAAAAGTGATCCGCTTCTGGGATACGGGTGCCTGTCGACGCCGCATTCGCGTGTGTTACCTCACGCAATGCGATTCGCAAAGCGGGTAGAGTTTTGTCCTTTCCTTTCTGCGCATGTTCAACTCCCAAGCTTTGTGCTTGGCGGGCTTGTTCGGGCACCTGGAGAACGACACTTTACTTTCCCGGCTCCGTACGCTTTGGCACCCCAAATCACTACACGGGTGCCGCAGCGGCATTATTTCTGTTGCTGCAAGTCACTTCGCTCGAATGACAAGCTGAGCAAAGCTGAGACAGCTCGATTGCCCGCGCAGCTAAGCATGGAAACAAATGATCCTCCGGCATGCAGTAGCTTACACAGCAATCCTCTCTCTACGTCACGGCTGGCAACCGCGCCAGTGTTGCCCGACTCTCAACCCACTCACTCGTCTATAAAGAAAATTCAATTATACAATAATGGCTCGACCACATGCGCTGAAATTTCGCCAGCCTGTTTGTAAACATACAAGCATTAACCCGCACGTCACAGATTATGGCCGAATATTAGGTGCGATAACCCCTTTAACTTTGCTGGCCTTAGTATAGTATTTTCAAGTTGAAATTTAGAACTTCACACAGCTGAAGGAGACAAAACGAGCTTGCTGCGTCTACTGACACAATATTTTGTGGCTCAGATAACTCACGTGATCAATTTCTATGAACATGTGCATGTCACCTGCAAAATATCAGCAGCGAACATACCTTGGAAGGTATGTTAATCGAATTTTGTAGTTTGCGTGAGTAATCAACTCCCTCGCGTTACTGACACCCTGAAATGTCACCCTTGGTAACCCCCCTATTTGCCTTAGCGTTCTTACTTCAGGGAACGCAAGTGACCACGCTGCAACAAGTTATGATGGCGTTATTGCCACCATTTTTCTTTTTTCTCCTTTGCACCAGCAGATTCTTTATACAACTGGGTGGCAAGAACCCTGCTCTGGAAACAGCATTGAGGGTTGGGCTAGTTAACTAGGAAAATGATACAAACACTCTATGCAAACGAATAGATGAAGCAAGCGTCAGTGTGGCGTCGAGGTATATCGCGGACAAAAAGTTCGCATATCTTGTCGGCACATGTGCTGTGAGGTGATATGCTATGTAACGTTTTATATGCCTTTGTAACACTCCTGTGCAATGCTGAGACGCTTCTATTTTCATATAGTTTTTTGTTTCAATTCTCCTCACGTTTCTGTGTCCTTCAAATGAGCTTTCATTGCGAGTCAGAGCTCTTGCATGTCCCTCCTGTCTTCCATTTTCGCCGATATCACACTTTATCCAAAAATGCAAACCTGCTGTTACTCGGCATCTGCTCGCGAATCCGCGGCCGGAGCGCACGCGTCGATAGTCTTGTGTTTGGCGGTTTTATTGTCCTGTTTGGTGTTCGAAAACACTTGTCGATGAAGACCATGTGGAAGTGCATCACAGTTCTGTGTTTGAAGTGGTTGAAAGTTGCACCCGCTAGATGGTGATAGTTACACACAGAGGCTCGTCATCTTCGAAACTGAAACTGACACTGGTTGGTAATGATGAGCCCGTAATTATTTATCGGTCGTACTCTGAAGCATACGATGGGTCACGTTATGACTAACAGGCCCCTAGGAACACCTTGCCGGAAAACAAAGGTAAACATGTTTGTCAGTACCCCTTTAATGAAGCCCCTAAGGGCAAACCATCCATAACTCGTTTGTGCAGGTGTGAACATTTCATCAGTTTCAATTTCTCTCCACAGATCTGCTGTGTAGCCCTCAACTACATGCAAATGACATATGTACACACATTTTCACTGTTTTTACTGTTGCCTACCATAGGCTGTAGTGCTGAATGTAAGTGAGAAGTCCTATCAGTCATACTCCGCTTTCTCACCATCTGTCATTCATATGTGGTTGACAGCTAAAGCCGATGTGATTAACGTACTTCCTTCGAATTTGATCAGATACGTCATGATCCTTAGACCGAAATATTAGTGCTGCTTGTGCAGAATCTGAGCGCTCATGTGTCTTTCTCGCATAGAAATAAGAATATTCTAAGAGCACTCTCGTACCTTATATTATTGCGCTTTTATTTAAAGCAATAAGAAGGCGCTTTGCTACTTCATTACACATAACTTTTCACACACAGGATGAGTTAAGTCCCCAGTTACAGTAAACAGCATAACAAAACGTTGAATGCACGAATTGTTAGATAACAGTTAGCGAATAAGTACTTTATATCTGCAGAGCATGATAGGAGCGAACGGTAACAAAATGTCTACGTGAAAAGCCTGTGGTGCACAATTCAAGACTGCCTAAAGGTTTTTCAATGTTCACAAATACACACATATACTCGTATACAGCACAATGCTTTCAGTACCAAAATTTGAAGTATAATTCATGAAACTGAGAGCTATGGCTCATGAAATAAATGAGAAATGTCCCAATGGTTAACTGATGACAAAAATGCCTTGGTTCTCGTTGCAGCCTGCAAAAATGCGTGTGCGAAAGTGTTGTGCCCTGGAATTTTACAGCCAGAACAGAACAGTTATTTGAAGAATGCTCCTATGGATCCAGAAGTAGAGGATGTATTAACAGATATAAACAAGCGTAAGTGACATGAATGCCAACATAAGGTTTTTGTTTCACAGACTATCGCAGCAAATGTTTTTCGGACACCCAATGGAAGCGAAAATTGCTTTGTGTCAGATTGCGGTGTATATAGCATCCGACAGGAAACAATAATTGGACCTACATACAAATTGTTTTGTAAGAGTCGAGCCTCACTATCGAGCTTCCCAACTGGGGTGGCTCCTACGTATAGAGTAGGCATAACACGTGCTTACAGAGATCTATAAAGTCTTCTTATGATAACACTGTGTACAATAAATGTTCAAGAAGACAATTTTGGTCAGCGATTACACGAAGTAAGTTCTTCCCATGAGCCTGTAGTGTAACATGCGGCAACATAGTTGCGCAAAATAATGGAAGAGAGGACATTCACATCATGACCGTCAGCCCATTCTTTCTTGAAGACACAGATTGTTACCACTGTGAAACGCCCGTGCAGCACCTTCACCGCGGTGACAGCTGTAGCTCTTCAGCGTTACGGTGTGAAAAAACTTCGATGTAATCGATGCCGTGGATTAGCGGACATGACTGTCGTGCTTGAGTAAATGTAATGTTATGCTGCCATATGAAAGAAAACCTTTCGCATGTTCCATATAGAGGTTATTCTTAAAACGAATTGGGCGCCTGGTTCGTAACACTACATTGAGGTTGATTTCCACAAGACGCCACTTCTGAATATAGAGTTTTCGCTCCGCGGTGTTTTTCGGCTCATGATGAGCCCACGGGGTGCCCCCTCTCTTACAAACACACACACACACACACACACACACACACGCACACACACACACACACACACGCACGCATGCACACACGCACTCACGCACACACACGCACTCACGCACACACACACACACGCACGCACCACACACACACACGCACGCACACACACACGTACGCACGCACGCACAGACACACGCACACACACACACGCACACACACACACACACACGCGCACGCACAAAGGGAGAACAAGGCTAAAATGCGAAAAAATATCGGTTACAGCAAAGGTATACACCTGTTCATTTTGCTGACGTTTTGACTGGAACCTCATTTTCTGCAAAGAATAGCAACCTTACCTGAGAGATATTTTATGCCTTGAAGAAAGTGTGTATATATTGTCACATTCCTTTTCTAAAGTTTTGTTATTGCCCCGTTACATTACGTATTCTGGCCCAGCCGCGTTGGTCTAGTGGCTAAGGTACTCGGCTGCTGATCCGCAGGTCGCGGGATCGAATCCCGGCTGCGGCGGCTGCTTTTCCGATGGAGGCGGAAATGTTGTAGGCCTGTGTGCTCAGATTTGGGTGCACGTTAAAGAACCCAAGGTGGTTGAAATTTCCGGAGCCCTTCACTACGGCATCTCTCATAATCATATGGTGATTTTGGGACGTTAAACCCTACATATCAATCAACATTACGTATTCTCAGAACGAACCGCGTCTGCAGTCTTCGAGAAGCTTCTGGACTGTAGTAGATCATTTCGATAAGATCACGCCCACTTCGCGAACTATAGAGATTATTACGTCACCACTAGCGATAACGCTGGAACATCCGATGGCAAGAGTATAAATGCCGACGCGCTTCGTCGCTTGTCAGTTGATCGACGGCCGATGCTGCATTCACCGCTATCAGTGCAAGTGTGCAACTGTAATCCGACTTTCTTATTACCGGGCACAGGTAATGAGGCACGTCACGACCCCGAGACATCTGGTGGAGGTTCTGCATCCTTCATGTACCGAATGCCACCCTCCAACCAGGAGACAAGCCCACGCCCTCAAGGGGTCATCGACGCCGACGCGGAGCAGTGAGCCAGCCGCCAGCAGCAAAGGCTCCCACCAGAGTACGGGCCTCCACCTGATAAGACCAAGCCGACCAAGACATCTACGTCGACCATGGCGACAATGGCAGCCCCTGTGCCGTCTGCACCAATCCTGCTCCGGCAACCGAAAGTACCACTAACTCTCCGTGATTCGTTCTTGAAGACCCGGAAAGTTGACTTAAAAGGTTCAACCGAGTTGCCCTGTTCAACTATTGGACCGACAGCGACAAGTTGCGGCACGTTTACTTCGCCTTATAAGAATCAGCTCAGATATGGTTCGAGACCCGAGAAGCCACACTTCCGACCTGGGACATTTTTCGTGCCGCATTTCTTTATACTTTCACAAGCGTTGTCCAAAGGAAAGGGCCGAAACCATACTGAAGTCCCGTGTCATCATCATCATCATCATCATCATCAGCCTGTTTACGTCCACTGCAGGACAAAGGCCTCTCCCATGTTCCGCCAGTTAACCCGGTCCTGTGCTTGCTGTTGCCAATTTATACCCGCAACTTCTTAATCTCATCTGCCCCACCTAACCTTCTGTCTCCCCCTACCCCGCTTCCCTTCTCTGGGAATCCAGTTGGTGACCCTTAATGACCAGCGGTTATCCTGTCTACGTGCTACATGCCCGGCCCATGTCCATTTCCTTCCTTCTTTATTGCAGCTATGATGTCCTCAACTCCCGTTTGTCTCCTAATCCACTCTGCTCTCTTCTTGTCTCTTAAGGTTACACCTACCATTTTTCTTTCCATTGCTCGCTGCGTCGTCCTCAACTTAAGTTGAACCCTCTTTGTGAGTCTCCAGGTTTCTGCTCCGTAGCTAAGTACCGGCAAGATACAGCTGTTATATACCTTCCTCTTGAGGGACAGTAGCAATCTACTTGTCATAATTTGAGAGTGCCTGCCGAATGTGCTCCACCCCATTCTTATTCTTCTAGTTACTTCAATCTCGTGGTTAGGCTCTGCGGTTATTACCTGCCCTAAGTAGACATAGTCTTTTACAACTTCAAGTGCACTATTACCTATTGCAAAGCGCTGCTCCTTTCCGAGGTTGTTGTACATTACTTTCGTTTTCTGCAGATTAACTTTAAGACCCACCTTTCTGCTCTCCTTGTCTAACTCCGTAATCATGAGTTGCAGTTCGTCCCCTGAGTTACTCAGCAATGCAATGTCATCGGCGAAGCGCAGGTTACTGAGGTACTCTCCATTAACTCTTATCCCTAACTGTTAACATTCTAGGCTTCTGAAAACGTCCTGTAAGCACGCAGTGAATAGCATTGGGGAGATTGTGTCCCCCTGCCTTACACCCTTCTTTATTGGTATTCTGTTGCTTTTTTTATGAAGCACTATGGTAGCAGTTGATCCCATGTAGATTTCTTCCAGAATGTTTATATATATTTCATCTACGCCCTGATTCCGCAGTGTCTGCATGACGGCTGATATTTCTACTGAATCAAACGCCTTCTCGTAATCTATGAAGGCTATGTATAGTGGTTGGTTATACTCTGAGCATTTCTCTATTACCTGATTTATAGTATGAATGTGGTCAATTGTCGAGTAGCCTGTTCTAAATCCTGCTTGTTCCTTTGGTTGATTGAATTCTAATGTTTCCTTTACTCTGCTAGCAATTACCTTTGTAAATAGCTTGTATACTACAGAGAGCAAGCTGATCGGCCTGTAATTCTTCAAGTCCTTGTCATCTACTTTCTTATGTATTAAGATGATGTTAGCGTTCTTCCAAGACTCTGGTACTTTTCCCGTCAGGAGACACCTCGTAAATAGAGTGGCTAGTTTTCTAACACAATCTGTCCCCCATCTTTCAGCAGATCTGATGTTACTTGATCCTCACCAGCAGCTTTGCCTCTGTGCATGCTCTCCAAAGCTTTTCTGACTTCTTCTATCATTACCGGCGGGGTGTCGTCTGGGTTACTGCTAGTTCTTATAGTACTAAGGTCGTGGTTGTCTCGGCTACTGTACAGATCTCTGTAAAACTCCTCCGCTATTTTAACTATCCTATCCATATTGGTAGTTAATTTGCCTTCTTTGTCCCTTAGTACGTACATCCGCCTTTTGCCTATCCCAAGTTTCCTCTTCACTGCTTTGACGCTTCCTCCGTTTTTCAGAGCGTGCTCAATTCTCTCCATGTTATACCTTCTTACATCGCATACTTTACATCTATTAATCAGCTTAGAAAGCTCTGCCAGTTCTATTTTGTCTGTTGTACTTGACACTTTCATGATTTGACGCTTCTTAATTAGGTTCCTCGTTTCCTGGGAAAGCTTGCCGGTGTCCTGTCTAGCTACCCTGCCTCCAACTTCCACTGCACACTCCGTGATGATACTCGTCAGATTATCATTCATTGTATCTACGCTAAGGTTGGTTTCCTCGCTAAGAGCAGAGTACCTGTTCTGCAGTGACACTCTGAATTCCTGTACTTTCCCTCTCAGTGCTAGCTCATTGATTTGCTTCTTGCGTATCAGTTTCTGTCGTTCCTTCTTCAAGTCTAGGCGGATTCGAGCCCATACCATTCTATGGTCACTGCATCTTACCTTGCCAACCACTTCCACATCCTGCACGACTCCTGGGTGTGCAGTCATTATAAAGTCTATTTCGTTCTTATTTACGCCATTAGGGCTCCTCCATGTCCACTTGCGGTTTTCTCGTTTTCGGTAGAAGGTATTCAAAATACCCAGATTATTGCGTTCTGCGAATTCTACTAGTAGCTCTCCTCTGTCGTTTCTAGTGCCGATGCCATAATCTCCTACTGCCTGGTCTCCAGCCTGCTTCTTCCCTACCTTTGCATTAAAGTCGCCCATTACTATAGTATACTGTGTTTTCACCTTACTCATTGCCGATTCCACGTCTTCATAGAAGCTTTCAACTGAAGCGTCATCATGGCTGGATGTAGGCGCGTAAGCCTGTACTACCTTCATTTTGTATCTTTTATTCAGTTTAATTACAATGCCTACCACCCTTTCATTAATGCTATAGTAATCCTCTATGTTGCCAGCTATGTTTCTGTGAATTAGGAACCCTACTCCCAGTTCTCTTCTGTCTGCCAAGCCCCGATAGCAAATGACGTGCCCATTCTGTAGCACAGTATAGGCCTCATCTGTCCTCCTAACCTCACTCAGCCCTATTATATCCCATTTAATGCCTTCTAGCTCCTCGAATAATACAGCTAGACTTCCCTCACTAGATAACGTTCTAACGTTAAACGTTGCTAAGTTCAAGTTCCAATGGTGGCCTGTTCGTATCCAGAGATTCCTAGCACCCTCTGCTGCTTTGCAGATCTGACCGCCGCCGTGGTCAGTTCTCTCTGCAGCTGGTGGGGACTGAGAGCCGTGACTTAATTGACGAATGCCTACGGGAGGGGGTGGCCAGGTACTGCACCAGGGTGGCCAATCCTTCTCTGGTGAGATCATCGGTGCGTACCGGCTTTAAGCCGGTACGATCAGACAGTAGTGGGAATGCTCCATGCATGTCTTCCTTATTGTTGTTCAGCAGTGTTGGCGGCCACCCACCACGGAGCCCAACGAGGGGACGCTACAAGGTTACAAATGCTGAAACCTGCAGACGCCAGCCGTACAACGCCACTATAACCCAATGCGCCTAGACCAAGGTAGGCTATTTGCACAGGGTTAACCCTAGCCGCCAGGAAGTTTGGAAGTAAACGGAAGAGAGTAGAAGACAGGACAGTTAAATAGTAAGAGATAAAGACGAAGATGTAGGGAGAGAGAGATAGGAAAAGGCGACTGCCGATTCCCCTGGGTGGGTCAAGCTCAGGGGTGCCGTCTACGTGAAGCCGGGGCCAAAGGGGTGTGTTGCCTCTGCCGGGGGGCCTTAACGGTCCAATCACCCAGCGTCGGCTCAACCCCCAAGATCCCCTTTTCCTCGGACACGGCAAAGCCACGCACGGCTAGGCGTGGGAGGGAGTAGAAACTCCCCCGTTAGCTCGGGTTCGTGGTGTCGCTACACACCAAAGGCCTACTTGCGCAGGCGCCCCTGCGGTGGGCGCCTGCGCAAAAGGCACTTCCTTATTTACGAACCACAACACTAAATAAATCTGAAAGCTAAGTTGTGCCTGCATTGTGTGAATTGGATGAGGACAGAAATAACGGTTAAGCTTTGGTTCGCCCCGCCGCGGTGGTCTAGTGGCCAAGGCACCCGGCCGCTGACCCGCAGGTCGCGGGCTCGACTCCCGGCTGCGGCGGCCGCACCCCCGACGGAGGCGGAAACGCCGCAGGCCCACGTACTCAGACCCGGGTGCACGCTAAAGAACCCCAGGTGGCGAAAACTCCCGGAGCCCCCCACCACGGCGTCACTCACAATCAAATGGCGGCTCCGGAACGCCAAACCCCACAAATCAATCAATCAATCAATCAATCAATTAAGCTTTGGTTCGTACACACCACACTCCCAATATTGGTTCCAATAGCCTGTAATAGGTGAGACGTATTTGTCGCCTGTAGAACCAGTAAATAGCAGCTATTTGTCATTTATAAGACCAGCAGGTGTGAATATCCACCAGAATCAAATAATTGTGGGGTTACATGCACAGTATTAAATGGTTATCCATACCTATTTCACTTAGTAGCGAATCCAGTGGGAAGGAAGTTTTAGGTTTGCTCAATATGTGAAGTGAAGGCTGTTATTTTCATATGTGAGTGTTTTAAAATATTGCACCCTAGTTTTTTCTACATAAATGTCCCTAAAATAATTTTACACATGTGAATTGGAGTAATTTCATTCTATGCTCAACACTATCATTATTTCATTTGTGGAATGAGACCGCAAAAATTAAGTTTCAAATTGTCATAAGAGTTGAAAAAAGGGCGTCGCTGCAACTAATATGTTTCAGCAGGGAAACTCAATGTTACTTTCAAAGAGCGTGCAAACGGGGGGACGGGAGGAAATAGGCTAACAATAAAATAAGTGAAGTCGAAGTGTATGGTATAAATTGTCACAGCCTGCTTGAATGTATCGTCTTTTTCAGCCGGTGGGCGAATACATTTCTTTCAATAATAAAAAAACGCGAACAGTACGTCTTGCCGCTCTGCTGGTCGCATTACTTCTCAAGCACTTGTAGCCTTGGTGGTATTGAAAAGACGAGCCATTTATGATGCATAATAACCAAACTTAGTGACCAAGCTAAAAGCGAGCTGAGAGACAAATGCGAACAGCGTGGTTTGTGTTTTTTTCCGTCGCACCTGTATGTAGTAATGTATACGCGAGCTCGCTCGAGCGCTTGCAAGATGTTGCGTTCGCTGCCGCAGCTTCATGTACTGCGGGAGTGCCTTATTACGTACCAGTAGCACAAATTAAAGTGAGAAAAGTTTCAACATTCAAAATAGGCAGCAGTAAGGTACAGATAGGGTACAGACTTGAAAAACTAATTGAAAAAAAAGGCTATGATGTCGCGTGGTGGCACTGTATGTATTACATTTTATTTTTAGTTTTGTCGTTGACATTTCCGTTTTCTACACTTTTTTTAAATGTTTGATGTGTTTGCAGCTGAGTATATTTGAGAAAAGCAAAAATATTGCAATAAAACAGCAAAAAAAATCTTGTTTTTGCATGGCCACGGCAGGCCTTGGCACGAGTGCTCAAGCCAACGAGCATTCATGCGGGCCGACTACAGCCAGCCGCAGCCGCAGCTTGTGATGGTCAAGTGTGTGGTGCGGCCACGAGATCGTGGGTTTGGCGTAGTCCTGTTCTAGTGTTTAAGGAGTTTCTTAGCGCAAAAACGTACGTGGGAATTGCGACGACGATGCTAGATTAGTCATGAGCTTCAAAGGATTTATGGATTACAGTGCTAAAAGCATCTCGAACTTCAAAAGCAAGTGGTACGGTGTGTGCCGACAGGATGCCCACCAAAGCGGTTTCTTCCGAGCGAATACCCTGCCACTGTTAGGTAAGTGAACTGTTTTTACTAGCCAGTAAAAGTTACTACTACTACGTGAGGTTTTATGTGCCAGAACCACAATATTGCCACAAGGCAGTAGTGGGATTGGGGCATAAAGAGGCAGAGGGTCTGCTTGGAAGGAAAGACTACGAAGTGGATAGAGACTGGTCCCAGACTGCCTGTGTGTCAGCCGTTGCCATCGCATGTAAACGTCGTAAATATCCGCAAATATAAGTTTCCTTGTAAGATTATTGGTGGAGGTGCTGATTAGGTTTACCTGGCTCTCCCGGCAAACCCACACGGAACTTCGGAGTGGTTGCCACATTCATTTTCCTACAATGGCTCGACAGGCCTACCCACAAGAGCAGCAGCAGCTGCAGCAGCAGCAGCTGCCTCCTCTGATTCTCCTGCATCCACGAGACCCCGGAACCTTCTCGAGCACAGGCAAAGACAAGGTGAATGTCAAAGATTGGGTCGCATTGTATGAGAGCGTGAGCGAATGCTATAGGAGGGACCCCACGTTGATGCTGGCCAACGTATTTTGCTTGCGGGATACGGGACTTACTGCCTTTGCGCTTATTCCTCGTGTAAGCCTCGTGTATTCCTCGTGTAAGCTGGTCATTCGTCACTTTGAACGAATGACCAGCTTGCTTGAAGCGTTTTTTCTCTAATTTTTGCGATTCTGTTGGCAACAAACGGATCTCTTTTGCTTGTTCTTTTGATCCAGTGCAGCACAATCATCGAGTCTGTCCAGCAGTGTATTTCTTGAAAACTTTCGTTGAAGTGACCTTTGATGTAGTCGCATAATCTTGATGCTACCACCGCTGCCATCAGTTCAAGTCGCGCCAATGTCAGCTACCAGCCTTGATTCTTTGCTTCCATCGTGGTATACTGCTATCAAGTATGCTGCCGCTCCGTATGCTGATGGGCTCGCGTCGGCAAATACATGCAGCTTGTATGCTTGTACTGGTTGATTGTTGCTTGCGTAGCATCGTGGGATTTCTAGAACTCGAAAGTCTTCCGCTTCAGACATAAGGTTCTTCCATTTGTCGCATTCATCTTTAGGGAGCTGGTCGTCCCATGTGACGTTCATTTTCCACAGTCTCTGCAGTCCTATTTTCGCGCGTGCTGTGAATGGCGACAACAAACCGAGTGGGTCAAATATCTTCGCTGTGGTTTGTAACACAGCCCTTTTTGTCAAGTGCGTTGTATCTGTTAATAAATTCCACTTTTCATAGGGAAGCAAATCATGTCCTTTGAGTGTTTCCATATCGAGCCCAGAAGCATTGTGAATCCTCTAGATCGAATAACCATGTCAGACTCGTCTCTTTCGTTTTCATCAGTTATTTTGTTTAATCGCTCTTCATTGGATGTCCATTTTCTCAATTTCATCGCTGCCTCTCTGAAACACTTGCTTTGCCTCTTTGTACAACTTAACTGCTTCATCAAGCGTTGCTGCTCCCAAAATGACATCATCCACATAGATCGCTTTCTGCAGTGTCCTTGTCGTATCAGGAAACTGGTCTTCCACTTGTTTCAAATGGTGTTTAATTGTAGCTAACGTGCTTGGTGTTGTTCCGAACGTTACTCTTGTCATGCCCCATGTTTGCACTTCATTCATTAACCTTCCTTCAGCGTCATGCTTCCACCACAGAAATCTCATTGCATCTCTATCCTCTTCATGTATAGAGATTTGTATAAATGTCTTTTCAACATCTCCAACTAACGCCACCTTTTCTTTTCGTAAATTAATGAGCAGCGATAGCATGTCCTCATTCAAATTGGGTCCTGTCTCTAGGTTCTCGTTTAAAGACATGCCTTTTCGAGAATGTGATGAGGCGTCAAACACTACTCGAACCTTTGTTGTGGCTCGGTCCTCTCTAATAATCGCATGATGTGGCATGTAGTAGCAAAGTGCATTTGGCTGTTCTGATGGCTCTTGGACTATAAAATATCTTCATCAGGCGCCGGAGGGGGGGGGGGCAGGGAGGGCTGCTGCCTGGAGCGGGCGCGCGCTGCTTCGCTTCTTCTAGTGGGCCGTGTTTGTTCGAAGCGGTCCTTGGTCTCGATCGTCTTAATAATGGTGCCGTGAACCAGGATACTACCTCTTCGCCGGCAAGAAAGGTCAACCTGCCACAGAGCAGCAGAGAAGAAAACGGCGGAGGAGCAGAGGATCGACCTGGATCGAGCGACAAGACCACGGTGGACAGTACGAGCATCAGAACCTCCTCTGCGACTCCTAATGCCATATACTCTGATATAGCTTTGTCGTAGCGATACAGCGGCCAACCCATACGCAGCAGCCACCAATAATGTTCAAGGTGTAGAGTTCGATTGTCAATTAAAAAGCAATTATTGCACATATCTGAGGTGCCATAACAACACTTCGAAGTTTTGTATGTCTGCCTTTATATTAGAAGAGGCAAACACAAGTAACTCCAAGGAATGTAGCGTTTATCGCGCTGCGATGACAATGCAACGCGATGCTCAAGAAGGTGTTTCCAACGCTTTGCTACGACGTCACGGTGGTGACACCTGCCCGTCGCTTTGCGTTTTACACCTTATCACCTCCGAGACTGGCGCGCATCTTTCTCCGTGGGCTGCACGCCTTCGTTTTCGAAGATAACTGCCAGATGGCACTTGCGTCTAACGTGCCTCGATGCGCTCGTTTGCCTCCGCTACACGCTTGAGGCGCAGCACCTCCAGAATACGATTCACCGATTTTCTTGCGCAGAAAATCAAATAAACGTTTTGTTCACTCTCTCCAGACGCAAGACTACGATCTTTCGACTAAATTTGCAGTGTAACATGCAAATTTGGAACCAATTCTTATTCTTGAATTCACCTTAGAGAAATGCAGTTGGGACTGTGTAGTCTCTAGCGTTGTACGTTACAACGTTTGTCTACGAATTCTGCTGATAACCACATTGGTGTATTGGGAATGTTATTTTATGAAGGACTATTTAATCAACCAGTATTCTGTTTACTTGCTACGAAAATAATCTCTGAACAAGTTTTTCTGAATGTTCAACAGCATGACAACATTATTTTCGCATCATCAACTGAAACAGGGAGTGCTCCTAAGATGTCTGGCTTCATGAAATTTGCAATGCAATGAATCAAAATATTTCTAGCTCTTCACAAGAGCCTCAAAATATTCATGTCCATTAGTATAAATGCAACTTGCTTCTCATTCAGGATATGAAGTTAGCTGCACCGGATTTCTATGAAACGGAAAGCTTTGTTGCATCAAAGTGCTCCAACATGCGAGTTTTGCTGCTGTAAAAATTGCTACAAATCAGCAGACCTCATTACCATCACTGTAAAAGTGACTTGTATTCAGAGTAAGCATAGCTTGGTTAAAATAAATCTCTGTAAGCAGTTGGCTGTGGTGGTTTACATGCAATCAGTAGCAACGGCACCTTGTGGAAAGTAAAGAAGTACATAGTAGTGAAATAATTTTACATTGAAACTATTAGCAGTCGGCATGGGATTTTTTAAAATACCATTATTCTGAAAAGTTCGTTAATGTGGGATTCGTTCTACTGAGATTTCACTGTATATGAAATCGACACAGTGACAACAGGAAATTTCATTTGACTCAAATTTGGAGATATCAGAGTTCGAGATAAGTGCTTACTGAACATTACTGAACAGGCAAGCCATGCGTATTCATCTCCGTGTCAAAATAATCGGATCGCTTTAGTTGGGCACCAATGTGTCAAACTCAAAACAACGAACAAGCTACAAAAGAAGGCCCAGTCGAAGCCGAGAGATTATTTTAACCTCCTAGAGTGCTTTGCTTCAGCTCATCACGTACTAAAGGCTCTGACTTTTGAAGCGATGCAACATTGGGATAAAAGTAATTTTAAAAGGAAACGCAGGCGCACCCGTGTACAGCTCCCGTGTACAGCTCCGTAATGAGAACGTGGTAATGTATACCAAGAAAATGACGCTCCTGTTTCGTCATGCCAACCCTACCATGTCCGAGGAGAGGAAGCTTCGCTTCCTGATGCGGGGAGTTAAGCAGGAACTTTTCGCCAGCCTTGTACGCAACCCTCCAAGGATGGTCTCGGAATTCGCCCCGGAGGTCATGACGATTGAAAAAGCCCTGGAAATGCTTACGATGCTGTACAACCACCACCATCCAACGACGACTTACGGTAAGGTTCAGTCGTTTCAAACCGGAGACCTGCATGAGACTATCCAAGCCATCGTACGAGAAGAGCTCCGCAAATTGCTGCCACCCTTCCAGCATTCAGTGGAGCCAATAGCCGAAATTGTACGCCAAGAAATTTCACTGAACACCTAAAATAGTGCAACCTCAGCCACAAGTCATGAGCTACAATGCTGTAGCCCGAAGTAATGCCTTCGCACCACGTCCACGTCAAGATGCCGCAGAGCCGCACTACCGTCACCAGACAACGCCACCACCCTCACCGCCATACCGCTCGCCTGTTGGACAGCGCAGCACGCCAAGAAAAACCGTCGTCTGGTGTGCCCCTGGCGAACGCCTGCTGTCGCCAGGGGCACACCAGGGGCACACCAGCAGGCCACACATACCGCCACTGCCAGTACCGCCAAATGGGCCTGCGCGGTTTTTCCGTCAACGCACCACCCCCACAGCATGGTGAGCGGCTACGTTACATTGCCAACTACCTGACCAGCACAGGAAAGGCATCTCGACGACCATCGCGTTCGTCCTCTCTATAGACCCTACCAGTCCCCTCAGCGACGACAGAAGTAAGGCGGCTCCTACCGGAGCTATTCCTTCAGCTCATATTCGGAAAACTAGGGGCAGCAACTGATGGATGTGCGGTTGCTGTGCGACGAACTACCGAAGATCCTTCGACGACGCCACCGCGGCGAAACTTTGCGAACACGACGCAAACCAGGCAGAGCCATGATGATGAAATCTCCTGCACCGAAGACGACCTGATGACGCAACATGGATGCAGCCGAAGAAGCTGACACAGCCGGGACCCGACGCCACGACCCAACCGCCACGCCAGGTGACGAACTAGTGACATCGACGTTCTTATCGACGGCCACAGCATGACCGCTCTCGTAGATACTAAAGCCAACTATTCCGTCCCCAGTGGGTCATTCATCGCGAAGTTGAAGAAAGTTAAGACAGTTTGGGAAGGCCTCAAAATTCACACAGCCGGAGGTTACTAGTAACGCCGGCAAAAATCTGCACAGTGAGAACCACCATTAACAGCCGTATTTATCTTGCAGACTTCATAGTCCTACAGCGTCGTAGTCATCCTTGGAATGGACTCCTTATGCCTCCATGTTGTAGTCATCAACCTGAGAATAAAGTCGATAACGTTGTCCACAGAAGAAGCACTACAGCCGCGCACGCCGTCAGGGAACCACACCAGTCGGTGCTCCGAAATCACCTGACTTGGAAGGCGTCGTTGAAGATAGTCACCATCTGTTGGTTACCACAATATTCGCGTCGCAAGAAGAACTGCCGAGCTGTGGGAGGCAAAGCAACGGTTATGGTCCTGAATTTCAGCAATGAGTACAAACACGTGAACAAAGGAACGACGGTCGCATACATCAAACAAATTTTGGAAGCCACCAGTGCTTTCGCTCCACCGATTCTGTGGAACCTGCTTAGAGAAGCCCAGCCCCTCTCTCATTTTTCGACGTCAGTCCCAGCCTTCCGAACAATAAGCAAGAACAGGTCAAGATCCTGCTCCTGCAATATGAAGAATGCTTTTCATCGTCTTCAAAAATTTGGCAGACCCGAATCGCAAAACATCGCATCATTACCGAAAAAAATACCAGGCCTCTTCGTCAGAGTCCGCACAGGGTTTCGACGCGAGAACACGAGGCCCCAAAGTGACAAGTTGATGAAATGCTACGGAATGACATCATCCAGCCGCCCAAGACTCTATGGGCGCCCCCCGTGGTGTTAGTTAATAAGAAGGATGGAACACCCCGTTTCTGCGTTGATTATCGCCGCCCGAATAAAATCACAAAAAGGACGTGTATCCTTTCCCACGAATTGACGACGCACTGGATCGGCTCCATAACGTGAAGTTCTTTTCAGCGATGGGCCTCAAGACTGGCTATTGGCGAATCTAAGCAGACGAAAGAGAATGAGAGAAGATGGCATTTATAACACCAGACGGCATATTCGAGTTTAAGGGGATGGCCTTCGGTCTTTGCTCGGCGCCTGCCACGTTTCAACGCGTTATGGATACAGTACTGACAGGATTGAAGTGGCAGACTTGCCTTGTGTACTTGAACGACGTCGTCGTGTTTTTGTCGAGTTTTGACGAGCATCTTCGGCGCCCTGAAGCTGTACTTCAAGCCATCAAGACGCCCGGGCTCACCATGAAGGCAGAAAATTGCAGATTTGCGTACGAGGAGCTTTCGTTTCTGGGACATGTAATTATCAAATCTGGAGTCTATTTCGATTTGCGGAAAACAGCTGCCATCACCGACTTCCTCCACCCACTGACAAGAAGGCAGTGCGTCGATTTCTGGGCCTGAGCGCCTATTACAGGCGGATGATCAAAACCTTCGCAAGCAGCGCCGATCCACTCACTAAACCTACTAGGGCCGATGTGAAGTTCTTGTGAGAACGCCGCAGGAAAACGCTTTTCAGCAACTGAAACAATGCCTTAAGACGCCTCCGTTACTTGCCCATTTTGACGAATTCGCCAAAACAGAAATACGCACTGACGCAAGCAGCGTAGGTCTTGGCACCGTTCTTGTGCAGACGGCTGACGGACTGGAAAGGGTTATTAGTTACGCCAGCCGAACACTATCCTAGACAAAGCTAATATTCCACAACAAAAAATGAGTGCCTCGCCATCATCTGGGCTACGTCGAAATTTCGCCCTTACCTCTACGGCAGGCTCTTCAAAGTTGTGTGACCACCACGCCTTGTGTCGGCTAGCTACCTTGAAGGACACCTCAGGTCGCCTCGCACAATGGAGCCTGAGACTTCGAGAATATGACATTACCGTCGTTCACAAGTACGGCAAGAAATGCTGCGGCGCCGACTGCCCCTCTCGTGCACCTGTCGACCCACCACCACCCGACGACCCGGACGCCAACTACTTCTTGGGAACGATAACTACGAACGACTTCGCTGAACGACAGCGGGACGACCCGCAACTTGGGGCCCTAATAAATATCTCGAAGGCAGGACCACCGCAATTCCTAAGGTATTCCAGCGCGAACTTGTGTCGTTCTTCCTGCGAAACGGTCTTTTCTAAAAGAAGAACTCGCCACTTCGAGCCAAGTACCTTCTAGATGTGCCTTCAGCTCTGTGATGAACTCCTGCAGGCGCTGCAAGATGATCCGACGGCAGGGAACCTCGGTGTTTCTTGCACGCTTACGAGGATACAAGAAAAGCACTACTTGCCACGTCTTACCACCCACGTGACTCGTTATGTGGGGACATGCCGGGACTGCCAGTGTCGCAAGACATCGCTTACAAGGCCAGCGGGATTTCTGCAGCCCATTGATCCACCTCGCCGACCGTTCTGGCAGATCGGTATGGACCTACCGGTCGGCTTTCGGAAACAAATCGACCGTGGTAGCTACCGACTATCTCACCCACTACGCCGAAACAAAAGCCCTGCCCAAAGGCAGGGCATCCGAGGTAGCCACGTTCTTCGTCGAAAACATCGTCCTACGTCACGGCGCCCAAGAGGTCTTCATCATCGACAGAGGAATGGCATTACTACTCACCTAACTCAAGCGATCTTGCCATAAAGCCAGACAAGCCTCCCCCGGACGCCTGCGTACCACCCACGGACGAACGGCCTCACCGAGGGGCTAAACAAGACCATCGCCGACATGCCGGCAATGTACGTCGATGTCGAACACAAGAGATGCCATTCTTCCGTACATGACCTTCGCATACACCACGGCGGTGCAAAAGATGACGCAGATATCTCCATACAAATTGGTCTACGGAAGGAACCCGGCAACCACGCTCGACGCCATGTTACCTAGCGTCACCGACGAAGAAAACCTCGAAGTGAATGAGTACCTTCAGCGCGCCGAAGAAGCCCGACAACTCGCCCGCCTCCGTATCAAGAACCAACAGACGACCGACAGCCACCGTTACAATCTTCGGCGACGCTTCGTGGAATACCAGGCCGGTGAACGTGTTTGGGTGTGGACGCCGATATGCCGACGTGGACTCAGTGACAAGCTTTTGCAATGGTACTTCGGACCGTACAGGGCGGTCGGACGTCTCGGCCCACTCGATTACGAGGTGGTCCCCGATGGCATCACGAACTCTCGACGACACCAATCACGACCTGAAGTCATTCATGTCGCGCACCTCAAGCCGTTCAATGCGCGCTAACGAACTCAGTGTATTCTGTTTGCCACATTTCTTTTCTCAAGTTTTCTTATTGACCCGTTACACTACGTATTATCAGCGCGAACCACGCCTGCAGTCTTCGAGAAGCTTCAGGACTATAGTAGATCATTTCGGTAAGATCACGCCAACTCCGCGAACTATACAGATTATTCTGGAAGCAACGTCACCGTTAACGATAACGCTAAAACATTCGAAGGCAAGTGTGTAAATACCGATGCGCTTCACCGCTTGTCAGTTGATCGATGGCCGACACTGCATTCGCCGCTGTCAGTGTAAATGTGCTACTGTAACCAGGCTTTCTGTTTACCGGGCTGAGGTTCGCCCAAATAAACAGTTTGATCTGACTGTACAGTCTCCTGTCTTGAGTCACGTCACGACCCTGTGAAAATATACAAATATGTGTGTATATGTTGATGAATGATGTTATTGCTACCACGCAGAGAAGGAAAACAGTGCGTGCATACATATCTGGTGTCCAAAGGTGCAAATTCCTTGTCTGAATACCTGGATTACAAACACTAGTGTAGACCCTGAAGCTATAACAACTCCAGCGCCACAAGATATCTCTGAAAAATCAAGTAAGTATACCAAATATACATCTGGTCTTTGAGGCTGTTGGTGTGAGGCTGTTCCAGTGAAATAATCGAAGTACGATTGAGCTTAGCTATAAAGTGAAGCCCGATAACGTGATCGCGTGTTCAATCTACGTCTCTTTCTGATGTGCTTGCCGTGCGTCACTTGTTAGTGGACGCCTGAACAGGGCAACTTGTGAAGTAACATCCGCGCTGATAACAGTGGCTGTTTTACCGCGATAATGTTAACGCAGAAATTCTGGTGTTGGTGTCAGTGACGAAGTCGTTGGTTGAAAGCTAAAAATTATCTTGTCCGTGGGCGGAAAATTCAGAAAGAGGAAAACCATATCAAGAATGAGCTGTATACCTCTACTCAGTCATGCCTAAATGCACATTGCAAAGCTACCATTAATCACTGTTTAGCTTCGTTCTCTGGACGGTATACTCCTCTCTTTTTCTCAAATTTCTATTGTTCTTCCCTGAGTACCAGGTGTAGAGTAGCCAACTCGAAGACTTACTGATTAACCTTCCTGTCTTCTCCTTTTCTGTTTGCTTCCTTTCCAGACGTGCGGCTCATTCTTCCCCCGTCTCTTCGATTAGCTGCCTCCTTTTTATTTCGTTCGGACAACGAAGACTGGCTTCTTCCGCTTTCTCCGACTCACTTCAATATCTCTGATGGGGCACAACAAACCACCCCTTCAATAAATGCGATGGAGCTCCACCTCCTCCTCCGTTATTGCAGCTCGGTTTCAGCAGCTTCTCCTTTCACAGGCTCGTGTGGTATAGCGGCCCGTTTTCTCACAAACACATGGTCATGTCATGGCGGCTGAGGAAGCTGACGTTCCACCGAGTTCAACAGAGGCATAGCCACACGCCGAGAGATCTCGGTGCTCTTGGTGTAGTTCCGTAGCCATGCTTCTCAGCGTTGTGCAGACGCTGTTAGTTCTGGCGACAAGTGAGGCAACCCCCTATCTATTCTGGTTTGTTAGCGCACCTAGTCAATACGTAGGCAGCTGCCAATGTCTGTGATCCTTCTATAAACAGAAAAAAAAGCATCAGACTGCGCCTGTCACGTTTGACAAGGACGTCTGGGGAAAGTACGTCGTCGCCTCTTTCTACCTCGGCCATCGATTGAATAAATTTTTCAACGCTCTTTAAATGAGATTTGAATCAAGAATGTCTTTTTGTTGAATTATGCATAACGCGTCGCCTGCGTAACCCAGGAAGACCTTGGGTGCAGCCTAGAAAGAGTCGAGTGCACCATTTTCGAACCATTTCATCGTTAAAATTGAAGCTGTTACCGATGCGGATGTCCTCATCGCTGTTCCGAGCACTTTCTTGCAGAAGGTGCTTTGAAACACGTTGTAAGTTTTCTCCAGCTAAAACAGAAGGAGCGTTTTGAAGTCGGGGATGTCGACATGAGTCCTTTCTGACCACGTCGGGTGATGTTGAAGGATGGCGGCCAATGTTTCTGTGATGAGTTCAATGAAAGCACTTGAAAAAGCGACACGTTACGTCGAACAAGAGAAGAGAATTCTGATCGTCAGGGTCAAAATGACCAACCTTGTCTGTGAAGTCCCCGGAATGATGAGCGTGAGTGGCCCTCCTGCCAACAGGGAAGAAAGAACCTTACGAAGGTAATCAGAAAGTTTTGGAAGCAAGGAGAGAAATTTCGCAATTGCTCAGTGAGCATAGAGCAATTCGCTTTTTGGGATTTTCGATCAGCACAGCATCTTGTACTTATAGGGCCAATAATAAGAACACCTTCGAAAAGAAGCCTCTTACTTGCGCTGTACCTTGGGCGTCAGGCCCTTCTTCAGACCACAGTGGGTCGGTTCGTCCACAAGCAATGACATCTGGTCAAGGTAGTGATACTGTTCAGCAAAATTGTGGTGTTTCCCTTGTGTGCTTGAAGCGTGACAAAGTTTATATTCGAGCAACGGTCTTTCATAGCTTTCGTTTTTTTTCTCTTGAAAGTAGGGAGACGTTTTCGTTCGGGCGTAACCGTGAAGGAGGGCCCATACCTTCATCCAGTCTATAGTTTTGGCGACACGGGAAATTTGGACAGCAGTTTGAACAGCGTGTCAATGAAGTCAACAAAAAGTGCCTTTGATTGCCTTTGCAGAGCACGCTGAAAACTTGAGCCATCAAACTGATTTGAATAATGCCATAATCTCGCAAACAAAAAAAAAACTGCTCGCCCTGCATCACTTGGAATGTGTCCTGTTTGAAACGACGTGAGGCAACTGAAATTATGTAATTCGCCATTTTATATAAAATAGCTGTTTCCGTCACATTTGAAAGCCCTCGCAAACATCGCTCCACTTGTCCTCGCCTTCACTGTGAACAAGGTGGTGGTTAGGGGAGCCAGAACGCCTTTTCGTATTCTTTTCCATGGTTGGTCTCCGTCTTTTAAACCTATTATGTTGCTTTGTGACCAGATAGGCTTCAGCTCTAATGCCTCGTTGCAATCATTTGTACTGCGCATTTCCACGAAGTCGAATCACCTTCTTACGTCAACTGACGCCATCGCTAATAACCAGTTATTGAAGAACGTCATAGCCAACGTTCAATGCCCACAAGAGCCTTCACTGTCACTTAGCAATTTCCACGCACAAACGTCAAGGTGACGCTTTATACTTAGGTGCCAATTGTTTTTGTGCACACTGTTGCTTTGCTTTAACTCCTGTTTAGAGTACTAACCGATTTGGTTCTTACCACTGTCCTCTATAATGTATTGGCCCTGAGGGCAGAATGGTTAAATAAATCAGATCGACTTCTTTGTGAAAAAAAAAAACGCATTTATGTACACTCGCGGTATTTGTCGGGGATAACGTCGTCCTAATAAAACTAACACGCGGAATTTTTCATTAGTCTCTACGAATGCGCTTATATCTCTCACAGCGAAACCTGTTATGAGATCACAACACGGTTTATGTGCGCGCCATAGTTGTCCACGGCTGATGTCCGTAACCACTATCGCACGAAGTAAGTAAAAAAAAAACACTCCGTAAAGAAATTATGGACCATATCCTCGAACGTAGCCCTGATGGGATGCAAAGAAGTAGCAGTTTGCACGGCGTTGACCTGGTTGAAACGGGCGTCTACGCGGGTGTTTCAAGAACGGTTTGAAGCGAAACTTGGTGTAGCGTTTATTGGAGTAAACGTCTCTTTGAAACGCGAAGACGCAGGAAGTAGGTTGGGTTTCGTATAAGTGTTATCGCAGACTAACGAGCCGTAAGAGCCGACAGATTTCATTTCGCGTTCATAGCAGCCATACGTATGCAGCCTGCTAGCCACATTCAATGACATGCCGCGTGCGTATGACTGCTGTGGACACGCGACTAAATCTGTCCAGTGCTCCCACTCGACCTGCGGTCGAGCGACGCGGTTGGGGGAGAGGGTGACACGTGATAGAAGTGTGTTGCGATCGAGCTGAGGGGCCGCCGGCTGTTGCGAGTGAAGAACAGAGCGACGTCGACGCGCAGCTGCGACATGACCTACTTGGCACCTCTCTAACATCTGCGGCGAGAGGGTTCGTGCAGGCGTACGAGAGAGTGTTACACAGGCTAGTCAAAGAGCTGCTTTGCATCTAAAAAAATACCAAAGACAAGACTGTATTCGAACCCGTGTCCCCTGCATACAAGCCCAGTATTCTAAAATTGAGGCCCGCTGGTGCTTGGAACTTCTTTGCAAACCTGCCTAAGGCAGGCTTTATGTCGGTAAAAAAATCGCGTTAATAACATGAGTGATCATCGTTTTAGAACAGCAAAGGAAGAATCAGCTGTCACATAATGCGAATTGTACGAAGTGCGGGTCATTGAGTACTCCAACCGTTTACAAAAGCTCGATCTTCTTCACATATTAACTGTGGCGCATACTCAATGGAGGGGGATTGTGGGGATTACAAAGGCTTTGCCCTAATTCTTCGTCATCGTCAAACACAGTACAAAAGTATTGCACAAAGTTCCTTGCAAGTGTGCAGCAGGTACTACGCTTCTTCGAAGAGTGGTGTAGTGAATGCCTGCTGTGGGCAACTGTGGGCACAGGTTAGCCAGATGAGGACAGAGGACGTTCGAGGACAACGAGAGACTTTTATATACACGAAGACGGACAAATGGATACACACAACATAAACTCACACATATATACACGCGTTCACGGTCCTACGCGAAAGGGAGTTAATGTTCTTGTTCGTCCACTCACGTTCTACCCTTGGAACGTAAATGTTGCGCTTGACCTTGAGCTCTCTGGTAGTGAGGAGGCGGTGTGCCTTGTGCTTGCGGAGTTCGTACCGAGGCGGGGCCCGGTCTAGAAGATAACCGCCAGGGGCATCCCAGACGGTGGTCAACGCCTGGGCTTGCCTGTACACCACCGAGAACAGCGTACCGCCGACTGCCGCGAACAGACCTGGGACAGCGTCTCGCTCCGAGACCAGAACAGCAGCTGGCCGTGACGAACGTTGCTTCAGACCAACGGGGGGGGGGTGAGGTGGGGCGATGCCCAGTCCAGGACGCACCCGAGGACTTCAACGCCGAGACGAGGCCCGGACACGGAGGGTCAGAACGAGCAGCCGGGGCGTGGCCCAGACTTGTCCTTGCTCTCTGCTCTCTGGGGTTAGCCGAGCTGTCCCGGTGGCTCGGGAGCTTTTTACGTGGTACGTGCACGAGCACGCGCATAGGCGAGCTCATAGTTTTACCGCTATCACCATCATGATGATTCCCGCGCACCTTGAAATACTAAATCGGCCCCGCACACCGATTTTCTACGTCAAAGCATGACGTACACTCTCCAGGGCAGCGTTTTTTTACCACACCTGCCTACTACACAATGCTTAATGGCGTAGTGGGTACCCTGCAAGAGTACGTAATACTGACCCAAAGAGTGTTTAAAAAAGGCTATGATACGCCGATCTTCCAGCTTTCGCTATGACAGTGCTGCTCGTTCCGCACAGGCCTAGTGGTATTTTTTGAATAATAATAATAATAATAATAATAATAATAATAATAATAATAATAATAATAATAATAATAATAATAATAATAATAATAATATGAATTGTCATCTTGAGTACAGCACAGATAACAGGCCTGTCGCAGCAACACGGTGGCTTTGATGACTAGGCCCGGCATATCAGCAAACGAGAGATGGCATACATATTAAAAAGCTTGTAACGTAAAATGATCAGCGAAAGAAGACACGTAACTCTTTTACACTCCCCTTAACGCATCAAAATACAAACATCAAACTAACGGAAGCAATACTATACTTAAACAGGAGAATGTTGAGATAAGGATTCAGCAATCTTTCAACAGTTTATACCTGGCATGAAAGAGGGTAGGTATTGGTCACGTGATAATTATGCAGCATTAAAGGGATTTGAAAGCATTTTACAAATCGTGCTTCACCGTTGCAAAAAAAAAACACTGCCGGGAAAGTTATTAAAAACGGAAGAAAACAGAAGGAACGTAGACCATTCTAATAGGTTTGCTATATCACGTTTTGACAAATGGTACAGAGAAGCGGGAAGTTTTTCTCAGTATATGAAGGGCAATGAAATCAGTTTTGAACTCAGAGTTCCAGAAATGCCGTGATACCACAGTCCGAATAAATGACGCTTTGAAAGATTGCAGGCGAAGTAAAGAAAATCAATTTGCGTTGTCTGTTGAAGTATTATTGTAAACAGTACTTTTCAACATGTTTTTTTTTCAATGTTATCAACCCTACACTGCCATCGTGAAGAACAGAAAGCCAATAATGTTATGCCATAACGCAGGAAACTGTACGCAAGAAAAAGCATAATTGTCACTTTAATATGGGTGGGCGCAATGGATCTAATATAAAAAATTAAACATAAGATTTCTCGCAGTGTGCCACATATGTAAGCCAATTATCATTCCAAGACAGGACACTATTGAAGAACACACCGATATATTTCAAAGAAATAACATATTCAATGGGAGTGCACTTACAAGAAGCGCAATCACGGGCATTAATAAAGAGGGGCGCATTTGTCACGATTACTTTCAATGAATTTTAAAGCAAATTAGTTTAGCTTTTTTCGGTTTAACCAATAAGTAGTTATTAGCGAACCATGGCACAGCCTCATGAACACTGTCTATAGTATGACAACGCTTTAATTGTAAAAGATGTGTTCTGTTAAAAAACGGTGTCGTGCGCGTACTGAAATACGAGACATTTTGGAACAGCTGTAGTGGAGATAAAATCAATCCCTGTGCTGCACAAGCCTTCAAGGCAAGCCTGTTGCTGAAAGGCAACCGATTATCTAATTGAGCTATCTGTAAGTGGTGAAAAAGATAAATTTTAAGAAAGTCGTAAAACGGACCTCTGAAGCCAAGATGGTATATTTTTTCAAGCAGGATATAATGTTTCACGATGTGGGATCCTTTGCAGGTATCCAAAAATAAAGCACAAAGAAACACATTATGATCGAAAGCATCATTCAGTTCATCGGAAACTTGTGTGAACAAGATCGAGCTTTTGTAAACGGTCGGAGCATTCGATGACCTACTCTTTGCACTATTGTCTCTTTTGCTGTTATAAAAAGCTTTATTCTCATATTAACGCGATTACTTTCACGACACCAAGCCTGACTAAGGCCAGTTTGCAAAGGAGTTCCAAGCACCGACATGGCTCTGTATTAGAATACTGGGCTGGCACGTAGAGGACCCGTGTTCGAATCCAACCGTGTCCTTCGTGTTTTTCGTTTACTCAGTTTTTTTTTATTTCGTCCGATAGTGGTTACGGACAACTGCGGTACATACTTGAATTGAGTTGTGGTCTTTCGATGTAAAAAAAGCGACTAAAACTGGTCGAAATGAACTATTTCGACAAGAAATGAATGAATAATTGTGCCTATGTCTTGTCGCTAGATTCTCGGTTGCAAAAAAGGCGATGACAGGTGCGAAGCTCACATTGGTTTCCCGCTGGCGCGTGTTTTGCCGGGATACTGTTGATTGTTATGCGCGGTTGCCCGCAGCGTCTCAGTAATGATGGATGGAGGTGGTAGTGTTACCTGAAGCAGTTTGTCTCTAGTGTGCATTTATATTACTCCGCTCAATATACCGTTTAAAGAGCCACTCACCAGGCTCCCAAAATACAAAAAATAGCGCAATACTCTTTCCTGATACTTCTAGTCCTTCTTGGCGCACTATTGTGACGTAGACACTAGTTCCCGTGACGTCTATAGCATACATGCTCTCGATTAGTTGATATACACGAAATATCACATGTGATTTGTCTCCTGCACTGCGTTGCAATGCAGCCGAGCCTCCGTTCTTCTTTGTCTAGCATGAGTATTGTGCACAATCAACTGATCAAGCTTCATTTTTTATGTTTACAACTGCGCAAGCGGAGATAACAGCATGCGGCTGAGTAGCGTGAAATCCCGATAGGCTCTAGCGCGTAGTGCTGATATTGTTCACGTGCATGCAATGACTAAGGGACGAGAAGAGTGAATCGTGTGTATGAAGGAGAGGAGAAAGTCACCTCCTTGTCTTTAAACGCGGAGTGGTGAGCAGCCCTTTATTACTCAAGGTTCGGGCCCAGTCCGTGACTGGACATAAATATATTTTAGTACAGATGGTGCGACTGAGTTTAGCATGTTTTTCAAGTGCCCATACACTTGGGATGCAGCTGACGAGTAAGCGTCTATCATAATTCAGTTGCATACATGACATACATGACAGTAGCATGTTTTAGCTGATGAAAGCCAACACTATTTAGGCCTCTATACAAAGCGTCATTGTCACGGATCCACTCAAGATTGACGTACTTCATAGGCATCCTTTCAAGAAAAAGATCTTTCTTATATCATATATATTTCAAAACGACATCACCGAAAGTTGGTATTGGGCACGCCCTATTTAAATTTTACTCCTTTGCAAAAAAAATATTGCAGCATAGACTACAACACATTTGATGATGTAATATACCTATAGTTTCAGTATTTGAATGTTTCCTCCCATGTGATCCCAGCGGAACCTCCACCGACCAATCTAGATGACAAAGAAGAGCATCGTGATGTGACGTCCTTGTCCTTCGACAGTGCGGTAAGTGTACACGTGTCACATGTGTTCACATTGGTTATTCATGGTTAAACGAAACGGCAGATAAATCTTAAAATTTACAAATATAGAAACCTCTAAATTGAAATCTTCAAATGCTGAGCTCCATGAATCAGGCGTTCGCGCATTTTTAAACAAAAATGAAAGACTACGGAAAGTTGAGGGCAGCGCATATACACGAGGACGAAGAATAAACGACGGGACGGGCCCGGACTCACAGAGAAGAACTTTATTATACATCACACAATTTTATATAAGAAGTCAAGTGCACAACAATGTCATAAAACATAAACGGCAGTGAAACCAACATGTGCAAGAATATACCAACCAACGCACCTGAATTTCTGTTCTCATAAAGCTAAGAGACTGCCACAAGAGAGAGAGAGAGAAAGAGAAGGCTATTCATTATGCGGCGGAGACTGCCACAAAAGATACCCCCACAAAGGAGACATCAAAAAAAAAGCGACGAGTGAAATTTTTTGCTCCATCATCCTTCTTATTATCTGAGTTCACGTTTTCTGAGCCTGGCATTGCGCGCAGTGAATTTACATCGATTCGATCACACTTTTGTGCTTCATATGAAAAGGATGTGTGTTTCTCGGAAATGTTCGTTATTTTTATTACTTCAACTTCAACTTTATCGTTTCTTCTAGTACATACTAGAAATGTGCTCCGGAGCTAAAAGCTGCAGTCAGAAGCTTGACTTGGCTCAGGAAGCGTTGGAAGCCAGGAAGCGTTGTTCGTGACCAGCGCGAGAACATAAAGATTTTTTTACCAAACAAGTTTGACACTCTGATGCAAGAGTAGAAGGTGTTGAATATGATACACATATTTACATAAATAGCAAAGCACTGAAACCAGACATGATAACATGACTTACACCAATAGGCATATATAGGCCGTATACATGCCTAGACGTTAGTGAAATACATCTTCCTTTCCTTGTGGAATAATTTAGTAGCGTGAATGCTTAGTCGAGCGCATGCGCAGTAAACTACCACTCTCGCGCGCTCACTGTTTGACGCATGGCGGTACATGATTGCATATTTGCTGCAGTTAAAAAAAGAAGCGTTACAAATGTTTCATGGCGTTTTACACTTTGCCATTCTGTGATCAGAATCACTGAGCAGTAAGCTTTTCGTTCCACTAAAAGAAAGGCACCATAAAAATTGGTTGCAGGTGTATTTAAATAGCCTTCGAGCTCTTTTCAAACAATGCGCCTTCAAGGCCAACTTTCAGTGGAAACATGGTGGAAGCACAATACGCACAAGGAACCCGTAACACATAAGCGCATGCTCAATAGAGACCACGTCCTGTGAATGCGCGCGCACATCGCAACGCATCGGGGTACGACCTTTGGAGCGTGCCATGTAGCTAGTGATGGCGAAAACGCGCTGAGCGCACTGGCATTTGAATACCACTAACTGTATATGGTGTATATAAATTGCTCACCGTTAGAATCCGGACAATGTACGCGTGGTGGCCTAGTGGTTTGTCGCTGCGCGCTGCCGAGCAAGAGGTTGTTGATTCTGTATACGCCCAGTGACGAAACTTTCTCTTTTCGTGTTTTTCTTTGTGATCTGTTAGTATGTGTTTTACGTATGTCATATCCATGACAGAAATAAGTAAGCGGAGCCGCGGTGGTCCCAGGCATAAAACACTTCCTTGTTAAAGCGACTTGGGAATGTTACATCATTACCATTTTTTGTATATTGAAAAAATTGTGCATGCCCTCGGCTATGCCTGTTAACAGATGGCCGACTTTATATTTGTCAGACATATTTGCCTTGACAATCCAGCAAAGCTTCAATGCCTCTTCAGTGTAGGTCATGCACGTTTCGCCGGGCAACGGAGCCCTACTTGAGTGCATTTTCTCAGCTTTCGTTTTCATAGAACTTGTGTCCGCACAGCAGGTCTTCAGTTCCTTAACAAATATATCCCAAGTGGTGAGCACATGTGCATGGTTCTAAAACCAAAGCATAGATGTCACGGCAAGGAAGAATACTACGTTCCCGAGCTTCGCCGGCGCGCTCCATTCGTAGTAGCGGCTCATTTTGTCGTAGTGTGTTAGCCAAACAACCACGTCTTCATCATTTTTACCAGAGAATATCTGTGGTTCAGGCGCCCAGTAGTTAGGTTGTTGAGGTCGACATGTGCCATGCCCGGTGGCACTGGTGCTATGTCGGCGGCACTGGTGGAGGCAGCAGCGTAGCCCGTCAACGGGCTTGCTGTGTAGTCGATCATGCTGATGTTGTCCACCGGGGGGGGGGGGGTAGCTTAGCTAAACGTCTGCTTCTTGGAAGGTCTTCTGCTGCGTGGTCCAGGACGGAGAATTGGCCAGCTCTGCTCCACCAAAATGACACTTCTTTGCGTGTAAAATGAAACCAGCTTGTTTGACGCAGTCTAGAACAACGCTAGGCCGATGGTTGCGCTCGTCAAATGTCTTGTCGAAAATGATCGCGTCGTCGAGGAAACGCATAGAAACCTCCCGTTTGAGACAGCGTAGGATGGAGTGCACGAATCGCTTGAAGGTAGTTGGGGCATTACATAAACCAAACGGCATAACGTTAAATTCAAATAACCCATCAGACATGGCAAAAGCAGTCCTCTCTCCGTCAGACGAATGCATTGGTATCTGTCAACATCCAGACCTTAGATCGATCGACGGACGAAAAGTATGCGGCCGAGTGCAGACAATGAACAGCATTGTCGATGCGTGGTTGCGGATACACGTATTTCGTTGTGAAAGCGTTAGACGGGGGTAGTCGACACAAAATCGCCAAGAGTTGTCTTTCTTTTTTACCAGTATGACAGGAGCTGCCCAGGGACTGCTTGACTCCTGAATAACGCCTTTCTGCAACATGTCGTTGACCTGGTCGGCGAACACTTTTCTTTCTGATGGGAATACGCGATGGTGTTTCTGGCGTATCGGTGTACCATCTACCGTGTTGATGCGGTGGTGCATACGGTATTCGGGCAACATGGAACAATTGTCTTGAGTGAAATCAGACTCCCACGTAGCGTGTAAGCACCTTTTCGAGGACGTAGCAAGTTGTGATGTCTGCCAATGCCACAAACAACCTACTACGCCATTGGCCGGCCCACTGCAACCAGTTAAGCCACCGACATCACCATTCGAAAAAGTCGGCATAGATTTACCGGGCCCCTTTCCCATGTCTACCACCGGCCGCCGCTGGATTATTGTGTGCGTCGATTACCTCACGCGGTATACAGAAACGATGGCGATTGCTCTAGCCACATCATCTGATGTGTCATGGTTTCTTCTGCACTCGCTTATACTTCGTCATGGGGCCCCTCGTGAGGCTGGCTGTTTACCGTTGACGTTGTGGAAGAGGTTCTACGGCTTTGTGGGTGCCAGTATCGGCATTCCACGCCATACCAGCCTCAGACCAACGGCCTCACTGAACGCACCAATCGTACTTATCATCAACATGCTTCCAATGTTTGTACGTCGCAGTGGATCCCAAGAACTGAGATGCCATATTACCTTTCGTTACATACACCTTTAATACCGCGAAACGCGAGGTCACAGGCTATACGCCTGTATTTCTTCTCTGTGCTCGTCATCCCCAAAGTTTCCTCGACACCATACTTCCTTTCTTCATGAACGAAAACGCCAGTGTCGCACAGACTTCGAGCCGCGCCGAAGAAGCTCGCCGACTTGCTCGGCTCCGAACTCTTTCCGCCCACGCTTGGGCGAAAGACCGTTACGACGCAAGACACCCACCTGTGACTTTCGCAACGGGTTATTTCGTCTGACTGTGGACGCCTGTTCGAAAGAAGGAACTTTGCCAGAAGCTTCTTTCCAAGTAAGTAGTCAGGACCATTCGTCATTACTCAGCGCTTAAGTGACGTCACTTACGTCGTTGCGAAAGTGACAGCTAAGAACCGGCGTTGGCGTAAGACACAAATTGTGCATATTGCCCGATTAAAGCTCTACAACTGATCGCTTCTACAGAGCGAGTAGAAGCCTGGAGGAAAATGTATTGCCTGGAGAAAAATGTAACGTTGACTGAAGGAGCGCAAAAAAAAAGAGGAAGGACGGCCTCGAGCTAACGCTCTTCGGCAGTGTCGGTTGAGCGCTGGCTTTTCAGTGTAAATAAACCCGTCTCATTCGTAACAATATCATATCACTATCGGTGCGTGCCTGCTATCATCAGCTGCAGGGGTGTAATGTGCCTTGTTTTCTTTTCACTGTTCACATTTAGCTTCCTTTCTCTACGGCCATATATGTTCGTATTAATTGAAATAAATCAAATATTTTGTGCCCTGATTTTCCGCCAGTCGTTATTCTGATTGACAAATGACACATTTAGCAACATGCACTCGTGGGCGCTGAATTGAGACATCGTAATATTTTAGACTTAGCTTTTTGCTACAAGTTGATCGTGCTATAGTAGCTGATAAAGCTTAACATGAACGGCACAAAAGGCACAATACAAGCAATACAGTCAACAAATATTTTGTTTCAAAATGGCTACAAATGTGTGCCCTACGCACGCAAAGGCGTGAATAAAAGTACAAATGATCACTTGCACTCAATGCAAGATTAGGAGATTAATTTTTGTTTTTGTGTGGAGCTCCCAATTACATATGGTGGACTTCATGCCTCATTAAAAGTTATTGAAAGAGAAACGTGAACTTTTGAGTAATTGATGTGACATATTTATGAGATGAAGAGGGGAAAATTGTCAATGAATGCCTATGCCGGAGAAAGGAACGTCGGAATTGTAGGAAAGTCACCCGAGCACCCCAATCCCTGACGTTTTCTGTTTCTATTTGAGAGCGCGCTCTCGCCAAAGAAAAGCCTGCTAGGTCTTGTTCTTCGAGCACCTTGATGATGATAAAAATGATATAAGAAAAAGAGGAGGAGGCACAGAGAAATTGGCAGATCCCACTTGCAGTGGGAATCGATAATATGTGAAGCACGTGCGAATGAGAAATGCTGATATGTCACTTTAAATTCAGCAGAACGTTATGACGTGGAGGTAAGTGATGGCGCACATGACTTCCATGTCATGATTATTATTTTTGCATGTGTCGTTTACTTTCGTCATCTATTCACGTCACCTGACACCAAATTTAGTATATGTAGCTAGCGAAACGGCCACGAGCACGCTATGAGCGCGGTATGTTGCCATGTTCTTACATGACACGTGTGTCAGGATTATCATATTTGCACCAGTAATATATTTCGTCCTCCATTGACATCACGTAACACCAAATTTAGTATATGTGAAGCTAAAGAAACGGCCTCCAGCACATTATGAGCGTGGCATGTAGGCATGTTGTTACATGACACGCATGTCATATAATTTTCATGTTGGGGTCTGTCGCTTGTGTTCGCCATGCAATCATGCCATACCATACCAGTTTTGACACAAGCCATGTGAACGAAACCACCGCAACAGCTGCAGGACTATAAAATGTAAATCATGACATTCATGACATACATGCCAACATTGTAAATGCGAAGCATTTCTTAGCGAACTTCGGCGGCATTGAACGTATCTATTCATCTATCTATCTATTTATCTATCTAGCCGCTTACGTTTTGGTACTCTCATAATAACCCCTTTAATTTGGCGTGAACCCTAATTAGTGTAAGAGGGTAAGATGGTTTGAAGAATATGACGCACTGATCAAGACACGAATAATTTCACAATATTGCCGCGTACATCGTGAAACACTACCCGTCAAACAGTGGCACATACCCACGGGCGGGTATGTGCCGCTGGTATGCGGGTATGTGCCACAGGTGATTCACTCTTAGTATATATCCAGGAACGACAAGAGCACACATGGAAAATTTTAACGCGTGAGCGTTAAGATATACCCGACATCAGTAGCGTGGACCCGACGAATGCAAAGAACAAATGTTGGGGTGCCCGCTGGAATCGAACCCTAGCACTCTGCGTGGCAATGAAGTATTTTACCACAGAGCAAACCAGGCCAGTCCTCGAATTACTTTTCGAATAGACGCTAATCTTCGTGAAACCTCAATAGTGGTTGCAGAATTTCTAAACAGAATTTTATAAACATTACTTATGCACTCCTTTGATACAGCCGTCACGTCGGGTTAACGTCAATTGTGGTTAGTTGCCTCGCGCTGAAGTTGATTTATGTAGCAGTGTCCAGGGCCAGCATGCTCGCGAGCATCAGCGTTTCATATCAGCTTTTGGTGTTGCTAATCTGCATATTCCAGTTAGCATAGTCGCAAGTGCAAATACGTGGTTTTATAAACATCTTCACCTCTTAAACATAAGTCTGTGCGTGCAACATTTATGCATATAGTTAGCGTCACTTCATGCCGTGTCGCGCAATAAAAATAATTGCAACATGGTCACCTTCCCTCCGCATGCTTCGCATAACGTCGATTCCCAGGTATGTGGGATTTGCTGAATTTTTCATGTTGTGACTAGTCAAATATGTTCTTCATACATCCATGCCATGCCATACCAAGTTTGGTATCGATACCATTAACGAAACGGCCAGGAGAGCTAAAAGTCGTAGGTGGCTAGATAGATAGATAGATAGATAGATAGATAGATAGATAGATAGATAGATAGATAGATAGATAGATAGATAGACACGCTCAAGGTCGCCGAAGTTCATCAAAAAATCTCCGCATTTAAAAGTAGAAAAAAGAAAAAGAAAATAGAGCAAACTGCAGAGATACAAGGGAGTATGCCCAGCTCCACATTGTCTTCAGGCTTGGCACCACAAGTGCAAGCTGCTTTTCCTCATAAGCGAGGGCAGCATCTGCGAGTGCATTGGCCCGCTTTGTTCTTCTCTGTAACCACAGTGCGATAGTACAAAGTTAGTTTTTGAAACGCAACATTACGCTTTGAAAGTGCTATGAAATGATCTAAAAAGTTATGCCAACAAACAAAAGGCTAAAAAGTTAAGGGTCAGGAGGAGAGGCTGGGCGCAATGAATGTTGTTTGCACGGTGCCTTATTTTCAGTCTCCGACGAAAGCAGCACGAGATTAATGAAGACAAGGAGACACATGAAACACAGACGAGCGCCGAATGCCAAGGCCGGAGCAGTTCGGGATATATCAGAATATGAAGGAGGCCAACGCAGAATAACTCTGTTGTAATAACACATCGACTTAAGCGAGTTGTGTTCACGCCCCGAAGATTGCATCGTGACCTAGACGAATAGAAAGAGACACATGGAGCACAAACGAGCGCCGTGTCTCAATGTCTTCGCCTAAGTGGCACTACATTTCATTGGACTATGTGCCCACTCGCGCAAGTTAAGGTGTAATTAGAAGAGATTTGTTTCCAGGTCCAGTTTGTATGATTTGGCATTCGCTTATATTCACGCAGAAGCTATAAATATATAGAGCTTCTCGTAATCTATTTTTTTTTCACTTCACTTAAAATCTTTACAATATGTTTACAGGGAGGCTGGGACATCGGCTGTTCCAATGCAGACACACATAAAGGAATGGGATGTCTCCTATTTTACTGGAGTGTAAGTATCAACAAGGCTATCTGGTACACTCAATCACGTAATTTTAGTTTTATCATCGTAAATAGCTGCGCCCTTTGGTGGCACACTTATCTTGCGCAACGTTAATTGCCTTGTGCAGTCGACAGAAATGTTTAGAGGCAATGTGATCTTATGTGAAACTGCTTGTCTGTGCCAAATAGCGAAAGATCGCATACTTCCAAGCCTAGTACTGGGTCTCTGTGTCACCCGAGTGGTTACCCTGCTGCTGGCCATTAGGATGGAGGTTTGACTCTGACTGAGGCAGGAGCATATTTATGTTGCCTAAATTATCGAGGCCTCTGTGCTGAGCAAAGGCAGTGCACGTTAAATATCCTTATAGTAATAGACATTATCCAAAGTCATCTTCGACGGCGTCACTCATACTGACTTGTACGTTACGCGTTACAAACAATTGACAATCGCACAAAACAAGATAAACTAAGAGCTGTCGCGGCCAGGCCGTTCTATAGTCAACCCTTTGTTGTGGCATAATTGATTACTTGCAACGCGCTTCATAGTCAGATGATAACCACCGTGAATTTTAGCACTGAAAACACACCAGTTATAACTTTGGAGCTTGATGGAAAATAGATTTTCTTCTTCTCTAGCATGTCACTTTTGTACAACCGCAAAACACACTTTTGATTTGTCGTTTTTCAGCAACTGACCGAACGGTAGACACCTTTCAGAAAATCTTTTTGCTCGTCTAGTTCGCGCACGTCTTGGCTGGAGTGATTCGCCAACGAGACGGAGACAGGAAGTGGCATGGATCAGCACTTACTGACAACTGATTGTTTATTGATGTAAAAGCACATATGTTGGCTCGATTTTGGCAGCAATCATTACATTTTCACAATCACACTGTGCACGCAAAAGCAATAACAGATGTATGTATGAAGAATGCATGTACAGTTTAGGTCACCAATATGTACACCATAAAGGTGTCGAATACAAGTCATAAGCGCTGCTGAATTCGAGTGCTATTCGAGTGAATATATACGTGCTTTTACATCAGTCAAGAATGAGTTGTCACCAAGCTCTTGTCTCTACGAACCAACGCTTACTGACACATTGTAAAGAGCCAAATCGATAGGACTCGTGAAGAGGTAGCGTGTATAACCATGGCTAGCAATGTGAAGAGTATACATAGAATAAAAATTCCACGCAGAAGCTCGTTTGGAGTCGTCAAAGCGATGCGTAAGCTCAAAAACTTTGTTGCAGGACAGTGTTCACTTGTGGCGATCCTCGTGTTTCTCTTTTCATGCACTATTGGCACTGCTTCTTGCTTATTTCTGAGCATTCGTGACCGTTTTTAATGACCCAACGAAACACCCATCCTGTGGTAATGAAAAAGCATACTTGTCATTATGCCAAGCTCAACTCGGCATTTAGTAGATGCGTCAAATGCTCTGGATTGGCCTTGTAGAAGAAGTATCAGGTCAGTTTACTGCAGCGACGCTTTTAAAAAAAATGAAACATATGCTACGTATCTTAAAGGAAAACTAGTAGATAATGAAACCAATGGAGGTGTAAGGAACGTTAAAGTATCAGTGAACAGGCTCTGATCTTTTTTATACCCCCCAAAGAAGCTCAGCAATGCATAAAGTAGACCACGGCGGCCACGTTTTCTGAATATTACAGGCCTACGTGCCGCGCAGAGAATCCATATCGAAAAACTATTCTTGTGATTTATTTTTCTACGCCAGACAATTATCCTTTTACGTGCAGTGATGCAAAGTGACCTATCGGCGACGTGACGTAGCACGGAGCTTGTCGATTGGTCTAAACCAGTCACGACGACAAGCTACGTCTTCCCCTACGTGTGAAAAAGGGGGGCGAGGCCGCGCGCAAATTTCAAACAAGCTGAAACCGATGTTCTAAGCCCTGTAACTTCCTTAATAGGACGTATTCGCAGGATTTTTGCGGCAGCGTGTCCACACAGTAAATGTGCACGTATTTCTCTTTATAACAATTTTTGGACGTTAAGGTTGTTTACTGGTCCTTTTAAGTATACTACTTAGAGGTACTGTGAGAATTGATGTGAAAAATGATGTGAAGAAAGTAAAGTGAGCGAAATGATTACTTACCATTGGCAGGCGCCAAACCTGTGAGTTTCGGGTATCACCTAGAAAGCTATACCATAGCAAATATCCTAGAAATACATAATCACCAAAAAAGTAGATATTATTCCACAACTTTAAAACATGTATTTAGGCTCCTTTCACGGGTAAATAGCGGCATTCTAATTTATTACACTATTCATAAACAAAAGTTGTAAGATAGCTTATTAATCACATACAGATTCATTATAAAACTCATAAACACAAATTAAAGATGTCTTACTCAGCTGTACATCTCCGAAGTCTGGCTTTAATGTTCGACTCGGAAAGAGAACAACCTGCGCAAAAACTTTTGCAAGCAAGTTATCCCAAGTAAAAGTGTCCAGTTGTAAAACCGACTTGAATCAAACATTTTTTTGACATTGAAAAGCAAGAAATGTGAACATCACAATAAATGAGTTCCTTCCCTAGCCATAACGTTGATCAGCAATCCTTCAATTATTGTAGTGTACTGTATGTACGTATACGTGTCTTTTACAGCGGAAGCTGTTAAGCGATCACAAGAAAGGTCGCGTGCAGCACCGTTGTTACTCGCCGCCGCTGCTGTCCATAACAACTATCGCTCGAACAAAGAAAACAAGTTGGCAGATCCAACGTAACTTGGATATCGGTGTTATGCGAAGCATGTGAAGGCAACGTGAATGTGTTCAAATTTTTTTCATTGAGTGACACGTTGTTAAGAGGCGCTCAGTATATTTACAATTCCGCACACACACACGTTAAACAGCCGCATATGTTTCATATTGTCAGTTGTTTGCAGTTGCCTTACGATGTCAACAGCAACATGAATATTAGAAACACCAGAAGCGGTTACCTGATTTGAAGTGCTGGTGTTTGCCACTAGAACTCGGGAGCATGGTAGCCCTCAACACTGCTACACAAATCAACCTCAGCGGTTGACGCCTAACTACGATTGACGTTAACGCGTTGTGACGGCTGTATCATCATATGTGTAACGTTTATGAAACTTTATAGCCAGTACTGCAACCAGAATGTACATTTTACGAACAATAGGGTCTATTTGCAAATATTTGCGAGACCTGGCGAGGCTTAGTGGTAGAATACTTGATTGCCACACAGAATTCTAGGACTTGATTCCTGCTGGGACACTGACATTTATTCTTTGCATTCGTGTGGCCAACGCTGCATAAGTCAGCTTCGTCTCAACGCTCAAGCGTTTAGAATACCCCTGTGTGCTGTCGCCGCTCCTGGGTAGATATAAAATGTCCATTACCTGTAGCACATAACCGCATACCAGTGGCACATACCCACCTCCAGGTAAGTGCCACTGTTTTGTGGAAAATGTTTGACGACGTACGCGACGAGATTGGGACATGGATTCATGTCATGACCAGGACGTCGTATTCGTCAAACCATTTTACTTTCTGAAACTAAATTTGGTGTACCCCACCACGCCGTGGCGGTCTAGTGGCTAGCATACTCGGCCGCAGACCCGCAGGCTGCGGGATCGAATCGCAGTGGCGGCGACTGCACTTTCGATGGAGGTGAAAATTCTGTAGGCCCGTGCGCTCAGATTAGGGTGCACGTTAAACAACCCCAGGTGGTAGAAATTTCCGAAGCCCTCCTCTACGGCGTCTCTCATAACCATATGGTGGTTTTCGCACGTTAAACCCTTAAATCAGTCAATATTGGTTTACCCAAGGGGGGGGGGGGTTGAGCATGAGAGCACCCGGACGTAGACGGCTATATATATGTATATATATATATATATATATATATATATATATATATATATATATATATATATAGATGAAATAGATGATCAGAGTTTCTTCCGGCTACCGTAATAAAAGTTATAAACTTCGAGAATAGTGCAGTATAGGAAACAAAACAATAAAATATTTATTTAATCCTAACAGTTTCGGCTGGTGGACCAGCCTTCTTCGGAGGATGTAAGTGAAATGATACAAGTTCCCGTAGCAGAGGGTCACCCTCACAGTTTAAAGACCCTCCAAAAAAAAGAAAAAAGGACAAGCGGGCGAACGGGGTAGCAACAGACAACAAGAAGCAGAAGAAGGAGAGGAACCAGAAAGGAGCGACGGAGAGCCGCCGGAAACGAGCGGGTAATTCTGGCATTGTTACTGGGTATAGGTAAGACGCGCCGCCAGCGGAGGCGACCAAGAAAAACGGAAAAATGTGGAACATGTTTTGCTTACTCGCATCCCACACATGGATCGAGTTTAAGTTCACGTGGTTCGGCGGCTGGCCCGCGGCATCGGACCACACACACACACACACACACACACACACACACACAAGAAGCATACGACCCGCTCCAGCTTTCGGAAAATCATGGCCACGTTGGAAAGCTAATGTGCCCTCTCCCCCTCCCTCCACCTGCCCTCTCTTGCAGAAAAATGTACAACCAGTCATACTAAAAATAAATGAATGGGTATTCTTGTAAAGGATGAACAAACAAAAACGTAAATAAAAAATATATAAAAATAAATAATACTAAAAAAGTACTCAGAAATGAAAATAAAGTCTAATAGTACTAACACACGCCGTTGGTTCACGTAGCATCGAATTCGTTTAGTTTCTCTATATTGACCAACTTGCGTGTGCGACTTCACGTATGCATAAATAAATTATTTGAGTAATTCAATTTCTGTGTTTCACGAAACGTCGCGGAGACACGTCAGTCGCCCAGGGCTCTCGTTGATTCCGTGGGTAAGTGATCTGAATTTCTTTATAAAGTATGACTCCCGCTGTTCGCGCTCCCGTGTGTTCTGGAAGCCGGATTGTAGGAGTATGACACTTACGCGTTCGAAAGAATGACCAGGAAGATTGATATGTTTGGAGAACGGCAAATTGGGGAGGCCCTTTACGTGTGCCCTGTGGTTGTTGAAACGCAAACGGAACGCGGTTTCCGTGTGTCCAATATATTCCTGTTTGCACACCTCACAGCGAATTTTGTATACCGTATTGGCTGAGTCACAGTTAAGGTCGTCTTTAATTTTGTACACATAGTCTGAACAGGAGGCTTCGGCCGTATCTGTGGTCACCATGTGTGTGCACACCCTGCAGCGAGGTTTCCCGCACGGTCTACAGCCCTGATGGTGGTCGGATTTGTGTGTTTTCGCCCTGACCAGTAGGTCTCTCAGGTTTTTATTTCTTCGGTAAACCACCTTGGGCGGAGTCTGAAAAATGGCAGAGAGGCGACCACTCTGTTTAAGTATGTTGAAGTGGCGGTTTAGTATAGAATTCACCCGAGGGGCGGCGGCGCAGTATGTGAGGATTAAATTTGCCCCTGAAGTTATATCATCTTTATTCCCACCTTTTTCTCCCATTGTTGATTCTCGGTCCAAAGAGCGAGCGCGCTCAATTGCATTGTCAATTATTTTTTCGGGGTACTTTTGACGCAAGAAGGCTGTTCTCAATTCCTGTGCGTGGGTGTCAAATTGCGTGATTTCAGAGCAAATTCTTCTGTATCTGTGGGCTTGAGAGTAAGGAACACCTGTTTTGCAGTGATGGGGGTGACTGCTATAGAAATGCAGATACTGTTGGCGGTCTGTTGGTTTTTTATACAGGGAAGTAGATATGGTGGTGCCACTGAGTGATACAGTGACATCCAGAAAGTGAACACTCTTCTGCGAATACGTGTGCGTGAATGTTATCGAAGGATGCACGGAGTTGAAACCGGAAATGAATTTGGAAAGATTATGTTCACTATCGGCCCACACGAAGAATATATCATCGAGGAAGCGTCGGTAAAATATAGGTTTGAATGGAGAATTTTCGAGGAAAGGAATCTCCAAAGAGGCCATGAAAATATTTGCGTAATTTGGGGCCATTTTGGTTCCCATGGCAGTTCCGTTTACTTGCAGATAATGGTTTTGGTCGAATTCAAAGTTATTATGTTTAAGTACCAGATTTAGGAGCACCTCTAAAGCGCTTTCGTCGAATTCACTCGTCGATTTACTTTTTCCATAGGCGGCGACTGTGGCGGCGATTCCTTCGGTGTGGGGAATGTTTGTGTACAGTGATGAGACATCCATGGTGACCAAATAGCAATCTAGAGGTACCACAAGTTTTGAGACTTCTCGAAGGAAGTGGCTGGTATCTTTGATGTATGATGGGAATGATTGTGGGATGTGCCTAATCAGAGAGTCAATGAAACTAGAAATTTTTTCAGTAGCAGTACCGTTGCTGGAAACTATGGGTCGGCCGGGATTGTTAGTCTTGTGAATTTTGGGTAGTAAATAGAAACGCCCGGGAGACGATTTGCCAGGTGACATCATTTTAAGCATAGGGTAGGTTATCTTCCCACTTTTACGTAATGATATTAGTGAGGCCTTAATAGTACTTTCATACTCCTCTGTCGGATCACAAGGAAGTTGTTTATAGAAATTTTCATCTGCCAGTTGGCGAAGCCCTTCTTTGATGTAGTCAGTCCTGTCGAGTACAACCACAGCACCACCCTTATCAGCTGGTTTAATAACAATGCTCTGGCTGTCACTTAAACTGCGCAAAGCCTCCCGCTCCTCTTTGGACAGATTGTTGCGAATGGGTCGGCGCTTTTCATATTCCCTGATTATATCCCCCTGGACGGCTGAAATATCTAGACATGTACATTTCAGCCGTCCAGGGGGATATAATCAGGGAATATGAAAAGCGCCGACCCATTCGCAACAATCTGTCCAAAGAGGAGCGGGAGGCTTTGCGCAGTTTAAGTGACAGCCAGAGCATTGTTATTAAACCAGCTGATAAGGGTGGTGCTGTGGTTGTACTCGACAGGACTGACTACATCAAAGAAGGGCTTCGCCAACTGGCAGATGAAAATTTCTATAAACAACTTCCTTGTGATCCGACAGAGGAGTATGAAAGTACTATTAAGGCCTCACTAATATCATTACGTAAAAGTGGGAAGATAACCTACCCTATGCTTAAAATGATGTCACCTGGCAAATCGTCTCCCGGGCGTTTCTATTTACTACCCAAAATTCACAAGACTAACAATCCCGGCCGACCCATAGTTTCCAGCAACGGTACTGCTACTGAAAAAATTTCTAGTTTCATTGACTCTCTGATTAGGCACATCCCACAATCATTCCCATCATACATCAAAGATACCAGCCACTTCCTTCGAGAAGTCTCAAAACTTGTGGTACCTCTAGATTGCTATTTGGTCACCATGGATGTCTCATCACTGTACACAAACATTCCCCACACCAAAGGAATCGCCGCCACAGTCGCCGCCTATGGAAAAAGTAAATCGACGCGTGAATTCGACGAAAGCGCTTTAGAGGTGCTCCTAAATCTGGTACTTAAACATAATAACTTTGAATTCGACCAAAACCATTATCTGCAAGTAAACGGAACTGCCATGGGAACCAAAATGGCCTCAAATTACGCAAATATTTTCATGGCCTCTTTGGAGATTCCTTTCCTCGAAAATTCTCCATTCAAACCTATATTTTACCGACGCTTCCTCGATGATATATTCTTCGTGTGGGCCGATAGTGAACATAATCTTTCCAAATTCATTTCCGGTTTCAACTCCGTGCATCCTTCGATAACATTCACGCACACGTATTCGCAGAAGAGTGTTCACTTTCTGGATGTCACTGTATCACTCAGTGGCACCACCATATCTACTTCCCTGTATAAAAAACCAACAGACCGCCAACAGTATCTGCATTTCTATAGCAGTCACCCCCATCACTGCAAAACAGGTGTTCCTTACTCTCAAGCCCACAGATACAGAAGAATTTGCTCTGAAATCACGCAATTTGACACCCACGCACAGGAATTGAGAACAGCCTTCTTGCGTCAAAAGTACCCCGAAAAAATAATTGACAATGCAATTGAGCGCGCTCGCTCTTTGGACCGAGAATCAACAATGGGAGAAAAACGTGGGAATAAAGATGATATAACTTCAGGGGCAAATTTAATCCTCACATACTGCGCCGCCGCCCCTCGGGTGAATTCTATACTAAACCGCCACTTCAACATACTTAAACAGAGTGGTCGCCTCCCTGCCATTTTTCAGACTCCGCCCAAGGTGGTTTACCGAAGAAATAAAAACCTGAGAGACCTACTGGTCAGCGAAAACACACAAATCCGACCACCATCAGGGCTGTAGACCGTGCGGGAAACCTCGCTGCAGGGTGTGCACACACATGGTGACCACAGATACGGCCGAAGCCTCCTGTTCAGACTATGTGTACAAAATTAAAGACGACCTTAACTGTGACTCAGCCAATGTGGTATACAAAATTCGCTGTGAGGTGTGCAAACAGGAATATATTGGACACACAGAAACCGCGTTCCGTTTGCGTTTCAACAACCACAGGGCACACGTAAAGGGCCTCCCCAATTTGCCGTTCTCCAAACATATCAATCTTCCTGGTCATTCTTTCGAACGCGTAAGTGTCATACTCCTACAATCCGGCTTCCAGAACACACGGGAGCGCGAACAGCGGGAGTCATACTTTATAAAGAAATTCAGATCACTTACCCACGGAATCAACGAGAGCCCTGGGCGACTGACGTGTCTCCGCGACGTTTCGTGAAACACAGAAATTGAATTACTCAAATAATTTATTTATGCATACGTGAAGTCGCACACGCAAGTTGGTCAATATAGAGAAACTAAACGAATTCGATGCTACGTGAACCAAACGGCGTGTGTTAGTACTATTAGACTTTATTTTCATTTCTGAGTACTTTTTTAGTATTATTTATTTTTATATATTTTTTATTTACGTTTTTGTTTGTTCATCCTTTACAAGAATACCCATTCATTTATTTTTAGTATGACTGGTTGTACATTTTTCTGCAAGAGAGGGCAGGTGGAGGGAGGGGGAGAGGGCACATTAGCTTTCCAACGTGGCCATGATTTTCCGAAAGCTGGAGCGGGTCGTATGCTTCTTGTGTGTGTGTGTGTGTGTGTGTGTGTGTGTGTGTGGTCCGATGCCGCGGGCCAGCCGCCGAACCACGTGAACTTAAACTCGATCCATGTGTGGGATGCGAGTAAGCAAAACATGTTCCACATTTTTCCGTTTTTCTTGGTCGCCTCCGCTGGCGGCGCGTCTTACCTATACCCAGTAACAATGCCAGAATTACCCGCTCGTTTCCGGCGGCTCTCCGTCGCTCCTTTCTGGTTCCTCTCCTTCTTCTGCTTCTTGTTGTCTGTTGCTACCCCGTTCGCCCGCTTGTCCTTTTTTCTTTTTTTTTTTGGAGGGTCTTTAAACTGTGAGGGTGACCCTCTGCTACGGGAACTTGTATCATTTCACTTACATCCTCCGAAGAAGGCTGGTCCACCAGCCGAAACTGTTAGGATTAAATAAATATTTTATTGTTTTGTTTCCTATACTGCACCATTCTCGAAGTTTATAACTATATATATATATATATATATATATATATATATATATATATATAATATATATATATATATATATATATATATATATATATATATACATACATATATAAGGTATGGGATATGGCACAACGGGAGCGTTGTCAACAAGGATAAATATATTTATTTCCCAACAGTTTCGGGAGGGGACCTCCCTTCATCAGGGGATGAGTTATACTGACATGAACTTCCAAACTCATCCCCTGATGAAGGGAGGTCCCCTCCCGAAACTGTTGGGAAATAAATATATTTATCCTTGTTGACAACGCTCCCGTTGTGCCATATCCCATACCTTCACGATGACTAACTGGCCCATTGAATTATTACTCCCACTATATACATATATATATATATATATATATATATATATATATATATATATATATATATATATATATATATAGATATATATATATATTTATATATATAGCTAGATAGATGCCAAAAGTGCCTGCAGTACGCGAAAAAATGCTTTAAATTTCTATAAGTAAAAACATCAAGGACACAGCGGGATTCGAATCCGGGTCCTCTGCGTGCCAGTCCAGTATTCTACTGTAGAGCAACGCCAGTGCTTGAAACTCCGTTGCAAACTTGCCTTGGCCAGGCTTAATGTCCGGAAAGGAATTGTATTAGTATTAGTGATAAAGTGTTTAAGAAAAGCAAAGCACCAACCAGGCGTCACACAGTGCGGATTGCGTAACGAGTGGGTCGTCCAATGTTCCAACCCATTACAAAAGCTTGTTATTGAACACCTGTTAACTGTGGAACATACCCACGTCAGGATCTTCATCGTCGTCTGCCACTGCATAAAAAATTTGCACGAAGTTCCTTGCAAGTGTGTAGCGGAATACTACGCTTCTCCGAAGGATGACGCAGGACAGCATGGTGAATGCCAGCCTACTACACAAAAAATATGACTGCTTATGGCGTAGTAGATACCCAGCATGTGTGCTTGTAGCAGTTACCGAAATTGTGTTAAGAGAGGCTCTCTAGCTAGCCTACTCCTGAGCTTTCGCTGTGACTGTGCTGCTCGTTCCGCGCCGGCCTGATGGCTTCCCCCCCCCCCCCCTGTTCCAACGCGATATTACCTTGGATTGATTCAGAAGCAAGGACTGCTGGGCTAGTTGGTAATTCACCTTAACCGAGTTTCACAAAAAAAGTTTGAAATACAGAAGAAAGACGTCTGGACACAGCACACCTGAAGACAGTGCTGTGTCCAGGTGTTTTTTTTTGTATTGCGAACTTTTTCGTGCACTGATTAGGTTAAGTTAGGATTGATTGTATGATTTATCTGAATAATTTCAATGTCACCACAGCCCACATCGAACTTTCTAAGTATATGTGCGAGTAGAACTGTCTATGTCTTCGGAAAACACAGAATGCTCTGAATGTCCATGAATGCGGAAATTGGCGAATAATAAAATGTAAAATTAGTCCACCATTGTGTGTTTTTTTTGGCACGTCAACTTATGCAGGCTGCATGATTTATGAGAAGGCCAATACCTCATTATAGTTTTCGCCTCCGGCCATTGAATTCCAAAGGAACCGTTCAAGTTTCTTTTTAGAGAATAAATAATCGTCAACGTTCATGCGAAAGCACAAAGCCGATAAGTCTAAGCACCCTTTTACAGTTTGAGATGTACTCATCAGCTTTGATGCGCCTTTCAGGTGAGACTTACTTTGTTGTGTATATTTTACTATTACAGAAAGGTGGAAGCACTCGCTCGTGCATGGTTGGAAAGTGCGAAAGGGGACGATGCGTTCCTCACCGTCTTGCCGAGTGTGCTACATCATAATATACAAAACCGCACAGTTCACAATAAAATATTTTTCATAACCTATCTGTCGCAAAACTCTCACCATTTGTCACTTCCGATTCTACAATCTGCAATGTAATTCTCGTAACGTGACAACCTGCACTACACTTCCCTCTCTTCTCCCCAATCCAGTGAACTACAAATATCCTCAATACTTGGTCGGGCATATCCTTATCACCAAGAGGACTGGATAAATCATAATTTCAAATCTAGAAATTCAGTAAAGAGTAACGATCTGCTGGAGCATTATGTGTAACGAGTTCGTATACGATGGACAATGTTATAACCGGCCCCCGCGGCTGAGCCGCGCCCCGGAATGCACGAACAGAGTGGCCAGGGCAAAAAGCGAGCGTTTATTGTCCGGCTTGGGTTTTTAAAGGAACGAAAGGTAAGGGAAGGGAAAGAGGGAGATAAGATAGAAGGCGCGCGCAGCGTAGACTGGCAGCGCTTGTTTAGCGGTGGTCGAACAGTTCGTGGCAGACAACTAATTGAATTGCGTACAAAACGGCAACAAAACAAAAAGAAATCAAGCGTGGCTCGGGTATCACATACCACAAAGTCTGGTGGGATGGGGGAAAGCCTGCTTAAGCTCTCTATTTCTAGGAAAAAATAGACCACAGTAAGTAGGTTTCAGTAATTATTAGTATAATATAACAGGTGCTGTGTAATGTTATATATGCATATAAAGCTAAGTGATTGCAGTTTTGAATGATATTACCTTAAAAAGTAATAAGGGTTAGGTTGAAGTAATATTTAAGAAGAATTAGACAGATATCCCACGCCTTCTGCGGATCGGTATCAGCTGAAGCGGTCGGCGAGTAATTCCACATAAGTAAGACATCACAAGGTTTATTGGCATGTTTTTGTAAGTGTAATATTGTGAAGGAAAATCAGCGGAAAAATTTGATGGGTAAATGAGACACGACACAGGCACTGAACTCGCAACGTTTTTAGTTGTGATTGCAGCAACTGTGTCGTGCCTCCCTCTCGTTTGTTTTTTAGGGGCCAGACTCCTTATAGCGACAACCGTTCGTCTCCCGTAGTATGTAACAAGTATAACATTTTGACCTCCGAGGTGGTGCCGGTGAAAGACTTATTCTGTGCGTTGTTGAACAATAAAAGATAGTGCTCAATGTACATGTCAATGGCTGCTAATGGGGAATGAGAGACAGGAGCATTCGGCTTTTAGTTAACGCGCAGGCTGCGATCACCATTAGCAGCCATTGGCATGTACATTGAGCACTATCTGACAAGAAGGGGTTGCTACGTTATACACGCTGGGTGTAACCTCCTTAGCTTTAGAAAGGTTTAGCGAGCGTTGAGCCGCAGTGCCATGAATACAATGAACTTGTATATACCATGAATGAACTCGAGGTGGTTAAAAATGGGAAGTAGATACGAAGCGCAAGCCGCAAGAAAGTAAAAGCCGAATTCTCCGCCTCTCATTTCCCATTAGCAGCCATTAGCATGTACATTGAGCGCTATCTGACTGAAAAAGTTTGCTACGTCATACTCGCTGGGCGTAACTTCCTTGGTTTTCAAAAGGTTTAGCGAGCGTTCGGCCGCAGTGCCATGAATACAGTGAACTAGTATATACCATGAACTCGAGGTGGTTAAAGGTGGGAAGTGGACCCGAAGCGCAAGCCGTAAGAAAGTGTGCGTGTGCCACCTCTCGTTTAGTCCTTGGAATGTCCTGCTGGATGGTGGTGCTTCTATATGGGGAATATATGATGAAAAGATGCGAGATGGTGGTACTTGGAGTGTTGAATAGATGGACGAACGGACACATAGACAGATGCATGGATGGACGCATGAACGGACACAGGGGTGGCTGCATGGACGAACGCAGGGACGGACGCACGAACAGACGCACGCACGGACGGGCTGATGGACGCATGGACGGTCACACTGACAGACGCATGGACGGACGGAAGCAAGAACGAATGGACGGACGAATTCTTCGCCCCACTCCCCATCATTCACTCCATGGATATGCTGCCATTTTTTTTAGCGCTGTTTTTTCTTCACAGCGATCAACCACCCCGACTGTTGTGTGCTGTGATTTTATACTGTCGTCGTCGATTGGCGTAGTGAGAGAAAAGGGGAGAGAGTGATTTGGGGAAAAGAAAAGCAGAAAAAGGGTACTGCTATTTTAAAGACAATAGTGTTGATTGGGGACCTTCCACGCAAAAACTTTGGTCTGTCTGTCTGTTCACCGTTACCGCGAACAGGGTACTCTAAAGAGCACCAGCCATTACCCCGAAGGGCCGACCCCATCCGCAGCGCCCACCAATGTTGCTCAAGAATCAGCCTTCATACGTGTGCGATTGTCAATAAAAAGGAATTATTGCGCATATCTGAGGCACTATACCAACAAGTATGTATTCTGCATGTTCGTGTTTTACTAAAAAAGGCATACATAGGTAATTCTAGGTACCGTGGCGCTTATCACACTGCGCTGACCATGCAACACTTGCACGAAAAAGCGAGCGTTTCCTACGCTTTGCTAAGACGACACGGTGGTGGCACCTACCCGTCGCCTTGCGTTCTACACCTTATCACCTCTAAGATGGGCGCGCACACCTGTCTTAGAGCCATGACGGGCATGTGCGCCCGTCTCCGGGCCATGCGCTTTGTTTTCCAAAAAGAACTGCTAGATGGCGCTAATGTCTCACGTGTGACGTGACTTGATGCGCTCATTCGTCTCCGCTGCTCGCTCGGGGCACTCTAAAACAGCGCCTCCGGAATACCATTCACCGATTTTCTTGCGCAGAACATCAAATAAGTGTTTCCTTCACTCTCTCCACACGCAAGACTATCTTCTTTCGAGGGCATTTGCAGATTATATGCAGATACCGGGCCAGTTTTTTTGTTCCTGTTGTCGGGCGCACTGCTCAGCGTCTTTGGAGATGGGAAAGGAGAAGCAAAGACGGTAGGAACAAAATAAGAAGAGAGTGAGACAGTGCCTTGACATCGCAGACGTCAGCACGAGACAAAGCGTTCAGCTACAGGTATGGCGAGGTCTGCAGAAACCGCAAACTGCGCGGACGCTCGCAGGGTTGGTATCTTCGACTGTGCGGGAAAAAAGGAAGCCCCCCGACGTTGTAGCAGGAGGCCCGAGCCCGTGATAGCGGCTCGCTATGATGCGTCGGCGTCGTTTAGTAGCAACAACAGGGCAAGAGCAAGTGATGTCCTCCAGCGTTCACCGCAGGCAAAACCGCACTTAGCATCGCCATCTGCAGCTTGCTGAGCGCGCTCTCGCATAATAGAGGGGTCTTTTTCAGCTAGTTCTTTGAGCGCCGCGTCGATGATAATAAGGGAGGAGCCCTTGAGGTGGCTGGGCTGTCGCACGTAGTCGTCGCGTGGTCTAGTGCAGGCAAGCCCACATATAAGAATATAAAAAAAGAGAGAGAAAGCGCCAAATAAAAAGGGAAAAAATAGTAAGAAAAGTAGAGAAAATCAAGGAAGAGAAATATAAATGTAGAGGAAGAAACAAAGAGAAATGGATAGTGAAGACAGAATAAACAAAAAGGAGAAACGGGAAGAACGATAGGAGAAAAAGGAAGGGAAGAAGAACAGAAACAGGAAAGGCTGACCAGCTCCGCTATTCTTTCAGGCTTCCCTATAGACAAATTCCACCGGACTTACGCCATGAAATTGCGGTGGCGCTGTCTTGGTAGCCAAAAGACGCTCTGCCTACCGCAGGATCTGCTGGGTTTTCAACGGTGCATGTGGTGTTCTCAGTCAAGCAACGAAGAAAGAAAAAAAAAATAAACGGTATGCCGACGAACTGCGTCCCGGTTGCATGTGAGTCGTGTTTCACAGGTTAGTTTTCTATGTTGGCACACATCGCAGCCCTCAGTGCTAATGGCGGAAGTTACGTGCGGACTTCGCTATAATTTTACCCATAATGTCGACATCGGCCTCCTGTGTTTACAAACATGAAATGGGTGTATAGTGTTAAGCTGCCCTAATTTTTTCCATTAAGAAGTGTGAACCGTTCGCTTTTAGTCCTATTTTTTCTTCAATCCGGCCGTCGTTCACGCTGTTTGTCTCATTCTCACGCGCTTGGTTATTTCCATGTGACCGGGCTTCGTTCGCAAAAACTGTGAAACGCTTATGACCGTATGCCACAGGGTGCTCTGAAATACTTGGGCGCCTACGTCTTTATTTTAGAACGTTATGATAAATTTGCTGGCATGGCACTTGATTTTGAACTTATTCAAGAGGTAACGCGAGCGCCAGCGATAACGCGGGAATGTTCGGTCACAGATGGGCAAAATAGGACGTGTTTAACCGATCACAAACCTCGTCACGATCGTAGGTGTTTTTTTTTTTTTTGAACCCAACTTCTCGCAAGAAAGTGTTCAAATTTTACGGACTCACGTTTTTTTTTCCCTGTCGCAATCACTTGACGTGTAGCCGCCTTGTTCATTCAAGTATCGGGCAAAAAGTTGAAGCCACCAACTCACAAACTTCCTGACGGATCGTGATACTATAGGAGCAGTAAGCAAGGATTACAACCCCGTTATGTGCTCCTTTTTCTGACAACATGCCCAAGGTCTTGACGTTAACGGTAGGAATGATGGTAGTCACCGTGACGCTTACATCAATTATGCTACAGCAACTAAGGAGTCGAAAACCTTCCGTGGATCGTCTCTTCAGGACGTGGAAAGCTGATCAGAAGGACACAACTCAGCCCCGTCGCGGTGGTCTAGTGGCTTAGGCACTCGGCTGCTGACCCGCAGGCCGCGGGGTCAAACCCCGGCTGCGGCTGCTGCATTTTCGATGGAGGCGAAAATGCTGTATGCCCATGCGCTCAAATTTCAACGCACGTTAAAGAACCCCAGGTGGTCCCGATTCCCTGAGTCCTCAACTTCGGCATCTCTCAAATATATGGTGATTTCGGGATGTTAAACCTAACATATCATCATCATCAGCATCATCATAATCATCATCAGCGCACAATTTTGTCTCCGTTTTCTACAGCTAGAGCACAGAATACAGGCTGCAGCCTATGTGTTGCACCTTGGGAAAAAAAAAGCTGTAGCATGGTGAATCAAGGGTGACTGAGTGCTTACGGCACCGCCCCCCCCCTCCGAAAAAAGTGGTGCGAACACAGACGCAATAAAGATGTCAAGACACCATAAAAGCCGAGTCACAACTGTAGAGGGGCACAACAGCGGAGTAGGAAAAAACTTATCTGCCCATGCCCATGCTAAAGGCAAACCTATCAATCTGGCACACAGATTGATAGGTTCACCTATGTTGTCTACGTGATAGACAACTCTTCAGACATTCCATTTTTTCCTTCATGAGGGTTAATCGGAGGTTGACTCACGCACGCGTTAGTCCTGTTTATTGATGTGTCATCCTCAATAACTAGACACGTTCCTCCATTCCTATGTCCGTACAAAACTACGCCCTTATCAAATTTTTGGCGGCTTACGTTCTCGACAATGTAAAAACAGACTAAAAGGTGAGCTTCCGGTTAGTGATCTTTCATGTTCCAATACTCTCTGGTTAATTGAGTGACACGTCTGCGAAACGTAAAAGCAGCCGCGCTTAAAAGGAATATTGAAATGATTACCTATACGGCTATGGTTTCGTTCGCTTCGCATATACCAAATTCGGCATTACTGGACGTGAATAGCTGACAAAGGCACGTGAGTGGAGTGAACTTGATAATCATTAGATGCGTGGCATGTAACAACATGACTATATGCTACGCTCATAATGCCCTTGCGGCCGTTTCGCTAGCTTCATCATCATCATCATCATCATCATCAGCCTGTCTACGTCCACTGCAGGACAAAGGCCTCTCCCATGTTCCGCCAGTTAACCCGGTCCTGTGCTCGCTGTTGCCAATTTATACCCGCAAACTTCTTAATCTCATCTGCCCACCAAACCTTCTGTCTCCCCCTACCCCGCTTCCCTTCTCTGGGAATCCAGTTGGTGACCCTTAATGACCAGCTGTCACACCTGTCCCGTTTATTAGGGAGGCAATCGCCGGGCTAATTCCAAGAGCCGAAGTATCGGCCCCCCGAACCGCACCACGAAAGTGTGGACAATTTTGAAGTGGTCCTTTTTGGTGCGCCAGCAGACGCCGGTCGTGGCCCAAAGAACAAGTCAGAGCCGAGAGTTGATAAACAAACAATTATATTCTCAACAATGGCAGATCGAAAACAATACATAAGAATGCACACTCCACAATAGTTGCACATAATATGACACCAATCAAACCAATGAATCAACGTACTACACAACACAATCAGCCACACTTAATACAACGGACACGGACAACAATACGCACTACAATGCAGTCGCATGCATTGAACAACCAAGACACCTAAAGACTAAAGAGATAGAAAACCTATTCAGTCCAAAGTTCTTGGAACCAGAGTCTAGATGATACTCTTCCGAGAATCACTCACTCAAAGTCCAGCGTTGTTGTCGTTCCGCAGCCCTCTGAAGTTTCTCTTCCAGGAAACCTCGCCGGAGTTTCTCTTCCAGGAAAACTCCCGTCTTCAATAGGCCACTCTCCAAGCTTCAAACTTCTTCGCCGGAAATCCGTCGGCTTCACACACGCAGCTGTTGCCCGCGTCTTCGCTCGATAGCGGTAAACCCACGCTCTCGCCTGTAGCTCGAGCCGTCCCTACGGACCAAAAAACTCGCCGACTACACGGCGGAATTCCTACGCGCTCTGGCGCTCACTTCCGTCTCCTCCTGTTCTGTCACTACGGGCAGAACCTTCGCCGACTCCACGGCGGAATTCCTACGCGCTCCGGCGTTAACTTCCGTCACCTCCTGCTTTCTCGTCTCGGCTGCTCGATTAAATACGTTCCGCGCCACCTTCCAGAACGTTCTCATTTCGTCGGCGCGACGCGCAGCAAAGGCTGGGGAGAGGCACGAGACGGTTCGGCTGCCCTCTCCTGAGGATGAATCACTCGGTCTGACCCCGCCTCCTTCGTTCTGGAAATTTCTAGCGCTTGCCCGGCCGCCGCTGTGGGGTGAGGAGGTTCGTCTGCGAAGCCGTGCTTCGGCGGGGAGAGCGCACGCCCGGGAGCCTTGGGTGTTTGCTTTCTTTTTTTTTCTTTTTACCTCGCGGCGTTTCTCTCGCCCGTTGTCGCAAGTATTTGGCGGCGCGCTCTTTTTAGCGCTCGTTCTGTGACACTGCCCCCCACTTTAAGAATATTATCTCATAATATTCAAAACCACACAAACGAGCGCGAAAAGTCACCACACACTCTCACAGACTGTAACACCATCAGTCGCTCATGACACTTCACATTCACAGTATATCACTCAATACAATTGGACATTGTAATTCAATTACAAAACACGGGAAAACACAACCACAAGCGCATGAGTACAACACTCCACCACACATTCCCAATAATACAAACGTACAAAGTTCTGTCTATACAACAATTATACAACACTATACATCACACCATCGCACAGAACACTGACTCGCTCGACATACATTTGAGACACAGGATAACAAGAACATTAACACAACATATGTCACTCAGCCCTGCCAAACACATTCTGATTCCACCTCAGCACCTATCCTGTGTGTTTCGAGCTGCGCTTGCGTCCTTTCTTGCGGTGCTCGCTCGATCTCTTCTTGTGTTCCCACGTTCTTTTTCGGCGAGCCCTTTCGAACGATGATATCTGAGGCGTCGTCTCAGCCATCGTTGTCTCCTCCGACACCGTTAACTCGTCATTACATTCGACGGGTCCTGTCTGTTTATTTACCCGCTTGATCATGCCTCTACATTTTGCCCGGCTGGCCAACTCCGTCTCCTTTACACTGTCGGTCGGTTGAGGTCGTGCCGACGTAAGTCCGGTTGCTCGGCACGTGAACTTATTCGACACGTTCGACTTCTCACTCACTGTCTCTTGCGCCGCGGCCTCCCCTTGGGCTCTAGTGAGATCCGTCACGGGATGCTCCTCCCCTGTATCTCGCGGTCGCTGGGTTGGCGAGGGCTCTATCTTCGGGTCTTCTCCCAAACATTCCGGATCATTCGGTCCTCGCGCCCCGTCGATGTTTCCGATGACAAGGTCGTAAAGGGGGGTCGTCATGCATAGAGCTGTAACCTTCCCGCTGAAGTACGGTGTTTCAACCTCAATCTCTGCTTCGGGAAGCATCCGAACCGTACGGTCAATTAAGCAAACCGGTTTCGTTTTGCCTGTTAACTCCCTTTCCCGTACCAAATCTCTCCGCACGATAACAGTGGAGCTACCGGTATCTCTTAACACCGTAATCTTTTTGTCCGCAACTTTTCCAGGCAGCGTTGGCATTCCTTTCGTAACACCGGTTGGCTGTTGTGACATTACAGCACCAACAATAGGAATCTTCTCCCCATTTTTCAATTCTACGGAATCCATCAGTGACGGCATTATTATCAGATTTCGGTGCCGCTTGCACACAGGATACCTGGTGAGTTTGACTCACTCCGTTCCGACATGCATGTGCTTTGTGCCCAGCCTGACCACACTTAAAACATTTTACTACCGTAGGGTTCGTAAAGATCGTTCGACAGTTTTTCGCGCGATGACCCACTCGGTTACACAGAAAACATCGCGGAGTGTTCTCTGGTGCACGCTTCTTTTCTTCGGGAGCCAATTTCTTCGAATCATCGGAACACTCTTTCTTGACCTTGGCCAAATTAGTTCCTCCTTGCGCTTCTAAGAATTGATCAGCCAATTCAAGCATTCCTTCAAATGACCCCGCCTTCCTCTCTTTCAAATACAGCGACAGGCTTGGGTGGCAACTAGTAAGAAATTGTTCTTTAATTAGCAGCTCTCTAAGCTCATCGTACTCCTGTGCTGTCCCTGAAAGTTCAATCCATCTGTCGAAATAGTGGCAAAGTCGGGCGGCATACTGCGTAGCCGTCTCCCCATCCGCTGGCTTTCCTGTCCGAAATCTGTCCCGGAATCCTTCCACAGTGAATCTAAATCGCTTCAGCAAAGCAGCTTTCACCTTTGCGTAGTTGGCTGCATCGGTCGGCGTCAGCCTACCGTACACACTGAGAGCTTCACCACTCAAGCAAGTACTCAAAGCAGTTGCCCATTGCTGTTCCGGCCAATTCTGGCTCCTCGCAATCGTCTCAAATCGGTGAGGTACGCGTCAAGGTCGTCCTTCCTTTCATCAAATGCTACGAGCAACTTGCTTGGGTTCAAGCGGAAGCCATGATCCTCTCGTTCGCTGCTTTCAACTCTAGCTTGGACGGGAGTTTCACTTCGCTGTTGCAAACGGAGCCGCTCGAGTTCCATCTCGTGCTGCCGCTGCCGTTCCCTTTCAGCCATCTCCGCTTCTCTTTCTTCTTTCCGCTGTCGCTCCCTCGCTTCTCTTTCTTCCTTCAGCTGTCTCTCCTTTGCTTCTCTTTCTTCTCTCGCCCTTTCAGCGGCCAGCCTTTCTCTCTCCAACTCAGCTGCCTTTTCTTCCTTGGCCCTCTCTGCCGCCAACCTCTCTCTCTCTAACTCAGCTTCCTTTTCCGCTTTGGCTCTTTCGACCGCCAACCTCTCTCGTTCCAACTCAGCCGCTTTTTCTTCCTTTTCCCTCTGGGTGACCCACTTCCGTAGTTCGGCGCCAGAAAGACCCATCTTTTCACCAAGAGCAACTAACTTTTCGAGATCCATGGTGTCTCGCAAATAAAACCTTGCCGCGTGCAAAAAGTATCTGCCTAGATCAGTCTATCGGAACACTCCCCTGCACTCGTTAACGAGAACACTGAACAACGCACAAAATCGTTCCGATAGCACTATCAACAACTCGAGGCTCTTTCTCACTACTTTGGACACACTGTGCACCAAAAGGTCCTGTCTCGCGGACGCCAGATTAATTGTCACACCTGTCCCGTTTATTAGGGAGGCAATCGCCGGGCTAATTCCAAGAGCCGAAGTATCGGCCCCCCGAACCGCACCACGAAAGCGTGGACAATTTTGAAGTGGTCCTTTTTGGTGCGCCAGCAGACGCCGGTCGTGGCCCAAAGAACAAGTCAGAGCCGAGAGTTGATAAACAAACAATTATATTCTCAATAATGGCAGATCGAAAACAATACATAAGAATGCACACTCCACAATAGTTGCATACAATATGACACCAATCAAACCAATCAATCAACGTACTACACAACACAATCAGCCACACTTAATACAACGGACACGGACAACAATACGCACTACAATGCAGTCGCATGCATTGAACAACCAAGACACCTTAAAGACTAAAGAGATAGAAAACCTATTCAGTCCAAAGTTCTTGGAACCAGAGTCTAGATGATACTCTTCCGAGAATCACTCACTCAAAGTCCAGCGTTGTTGTCGTTCCGCAGCCCTCTGAAGTTTCTCTTCCAGGAAACCTCGCCGGAGTTTCTCTTCCAGGAAAACTCCCGTCTTCAATAGGCCACTCTCCAAGCTTCAAACTTCTTCGCCGGAAATCCGTCGGCTTCACACACGCAGCTGTTGCCCGCGTCTTCGCTCGATAGCGGTAAACCCACGCTCTCGCCTGTAGCTCGAGCCGTCCCTACGGACCAAAAAACTCGCCGACTACACGGCGGAATTCCTACGCGCTCTGGCGCTCACTTCCGTCTCCTCCTGTTCTGTCACTACGGGCAGAACCTTCGCCGACTCCACGGCGGAATTCCTACGCGCTCCGGCGTTAACTTCCGTCACCTCCTGCTTTCTCGTCTCGGCTGCTCGATTAAATACGTTCCGCGCCACCTTCCAGAACGTTCTCATTTCGTCGGCGCGACGCGCAGCGAAGGCTGGGGAGAGGCACGAGACGGTTCGGCTGCCCTCTCCTGAGGATGAATCACTCGGTCTGACCCCGCCTCCTTCGTTCTGGAAATTTCTAGCGCTTGCCCGGCCGCCGCTGTGGGGTGAGGAGGTTCGTCTGCGAAGCCGTGCTTCGGCGGGGAGAGCGCACGCCCGGGAGCCTTGGGTGTTTGCTTTCTTTTTTTTTCTTTTTACCTCGCGGCGTTTCTCTCGCCCGTTGTCGCAAGTATTTGGCGGCGCGCTCTTTTTAGCGCTCGTTCTGTGACACTGCCCCCCACTTTAAGAATATTATCTCATAATATTCAAAACCACACAAACGAGCGCGAAAAGTCACCACACACTCTCACAGACTGTAACACCATCAGTCGCTCATGACACTTCACATTCACAGTATATCACTCAATACAATTGGACATTGTAATTCAATTACAAAACACGGGAAAACACAACCACAAGCGCATGAGTACAACACTCCACCACACATTCCCAATAATACAAACGTACAAAGTTCTGTCTATACAACAATTATACAACACTATACATCACACCATCGCACAGAACACTGACTCGCTCGACATACACTTGAGACACAGGATAACAAGAACATTAACACAACATATGTCACTCAGCCCTGCCAAACACATTCTGATTCCACCTCAGCACCTATCCTGTGTGTTTCGAGCTGCGCTTGCGTCCTTTCTTGCGGTGCTCGCTCGATCTCTTCTTGTGTTTCCACGTTCTTTTTCGGCGAGCCCTTTCCAACGACGATATCTGAGGCGTCGTCTCAGCCATCGTTGTCTCTTCCGACACCGTTAACTGCGTCATTACATTCGACGGGTCCTGTCTGTTTATTTACCCGCTTGATCATGCCTCTACATTTTGCCCGGCTGGCCAACTCCGTCTCCTTTACACTGTCGGTCGGTTGAGGTCGTGCCGACGTAAGTCCGGTTGCTCGGCCCGTGAACTTATTCGACACGATCGTCTTCTCCTCACTGTCTCTTGCGCCGCAGGCCTTCACCTTGGGCTCTAGTGAGATCCGTCACGGGATGCTCCTCCCCTGTATCTCGCGGTCGCTGGGTTGGCGAGGGCTCTATCTTCGGGTCTTCTCCCAAACATTCCGGATCATTCGGTCCCTCGCGCCCCGTCGATGTTTCCGATGACAAGGTCGTAAAGGGGGGTCGTCATGCATAGAGCTGTAACCTTCCCGCTGAAGTACGGTGTTTCAACCTCAATCTCTGCTTCGGGAAGCATCCGAACTGTACGGTCAATTAAGCAAACCGGTTTCGTTTTGCCTGTTAACTCCCTTTCCCGTACCAAATCTCTCCGCACGATAACAGTGGAGCTACCGGTATCTCTTAACACCGTAATCTTTTTGTCCGCAACTTTTCCAGGCAGCGTTGGCATTCCTTTCGTAACACCGGTTGGCTGTTTTGACATTACAGCACCAACAATAGGAATCTTTCTCCCCATTTTTCAATTCTACGAATCCATCAGTGACGGCATTATTATCAGATTTCGGTGCCGCTTGCACACAGGATACCTGGTGAGTTTGACTCACTCCGTTCCGACAATGCATCTGCTTTGTGCCCAGTCTGACCACACTTAAAACATTTTACTACCGTAGGGCTCGTAAAGATCGTTCGACAGTTTTTCGCGCGATGACCCACTCGGTTACACAGAAAACATCGCGGAATGCTCTCTGGTGCACGCTTCTTTTCTTCGGGAGCCAATTTCTTCGAATCATCGGACACTCCTTCTTGACCTTGGCCAAATTAGTTCCACCTTGCGCTTCCAAGAATTGATCAGCCAATTCAAGCATTCCTTCAAGTGACTCAGCCTTCCTCTCTTTCAAATACAGCGACAGGCTTGGGTGGCAACTAGTAAGAAATTGTTCTCTAATTAGCAGCTCTCTAAGCTCATCGTACTCCTGTGCTGTCCCTGAAAGTTCAATCCATCTGTCGAAATAATGGCAAAGTCGGGCGGCATACTGCGTAGCCGTCTCCCCATCCGCTGGCTTTCCTGTCCGAAATCTGTCCCGGAATCCTTCCACAGTGAATCTAAATCGCTTCAGCAAAGCAGCTTTCACCTTTGCGTAGTTGGCTGCATCGGTCGGCTTCAGCCTACCGTACACACTGAGTGCTTCACCACTCAAGCAAGTACTCAAAGCAGTTGCCCATTGCTGTTCCGGCCAATTCTGGCTCCTCGCAATCGTCTCAAATCGGTGAAGGTACGCGTCAAGGTCGTCCTTCCTTTCATCAAATGCTACGAGCAACTTGCTTGGGTTCAAGCGGAAGCCATGATCCTCTCGTTCGCTGCTTTCAACTCTAGCTTGGACGGGAGTTTCACTTCGCTGTTGCAAACGGAGCCGCTCGAGTTCCATCTCGTGCTGCCGCTGCCGTTCCCTTTCAGCCATCTCCGCTTCTCTTTCTTCTTTCCGCTGTCGCTCCCTCGCTTCTCTTTCTTCCTTCAGCTGTCTCTCCTTTGCTTCTCTTTCTTCTCTCGCCCTTTCAGCGGCCAGCCTTCTCTCTCCAACTCAGCTGCTTTTTCTTCCTTGGCCCTCTCTGCCGCCAACCTCTCTCTCTCCAACTCAGCTTCTTTTTCCGCTTTGGCTCTTTCGACCGCCAACCTCTCTTTTTCCAGCTCGGCTGCTTTTTCTTCTTTGGCTCTCTCTTTTTCTTCTTTTTCCTTCTGAGTGACCCACTTCCGTAGTTCGGCGCCAGAAAGACCCATCTTTTCACCAAGAGCAACTAACTTTTCGAGATCCATTGTGTCTCGCAACTCGCAAGTACAACCTTGCCGCGTGCAAAAAGTATCTGCCTAAATCAGGTCTATCGGAACACTCCCCTGCACTCGTTAACGAGAACACTGAACAACACACAAAATCGTTCCGATAGCACTATCAACAACTCGAGGCTCTTTCTCACTACTTTGGACACACTGTGCACCAAAAGGTCCTGTCTCGCGGACGCCAGATTAATTGTCACACCTGTCCCGTTTATTAGGGACGGCAATCGCCGGGCTAATTCCAAGAGCCGAAGTATCGGCCCCCCGAACCGCACCACGAAAGCGTGGACAATTTTGAAGTGGTCCTTTTTGGTGCGCCAGCAGGACGCCGGTCGTGGCCCAAAGAACAAGTCAGAGCCGAGAGTTGATAAACAAACAATTATATTCTCAATAATGGCAGATCGAAAACAATACATAAGAATGCACACTCCACAATAGTTGCATACAATATGACACCAATCAAACCAATCAATCAACGTACTACACAACACAATCAGCCACACTTAATACAACGGACACGGACAACAATACGCACTACAATGCAGTCGCATGCATTGAACAACCAAGACACTTAAAGACTAAAGAGATAGAAAACCTATTCAGTCCAAAGTTCTTGGAACCAGAGTCTAGATGATACTCTTCCGAGAATCACTCACTCAAAGTCCAGCGTTGTTGTCGTTCCGCAGCCCTCTGAAGTTTCTCTTCCAGGAAACCTCGCCGGAGTTTCTCTTCCAGGAAAACTCCCGTCTTCAATAGGCCACTCTCCAAGCTTCAAACTTCTTCGCCGGAAATCCGTCGGCTTCACACACGCAGCTGTTGCCCGCGTCTTCGCTCGATAGCGGTAAACCCACGCTCTTGCCTGTAGCTCGAGCCGTCCCTACGGACCAAAAACTTCGCCGACTACACGGCGGAATTCCTACGCGCTCTGGCGCTCACTTCCGTCTCCTCCTGTTCTGTCACTACGGGCAGAACCTTCGCCGACTACACGGCGGAATTCCTACGCGCTCTGGCGTTAACTTCCGTCACCTCCTGCTTTCTCGTCTCGGCTGCTCGATTAAATACGTTCCGCGCCACCTTCCAGAACGTTCTCCTCATTTCGTCGGCGCGACGCGCAGCGAAGGCTGGGGAGAGGCACGAGACGGTTCGACTGCCCTCTCCTGAGGATGATTCACTCGGTCTGACCCCGCCCCGTTCGTTCTGGAAATTTCTAGCGCTTGCCCGGCCGCCGCTGTGGGGTGAGGAGGTTCGTCTGCGAAGCCGTGCTTCTGCGGGGAGAGCGCGCGCCCGGGAGCCTTGGATGTTTGCTTTCTTTTTTTTTCTTTTTACCTCGCGGCGTTTCTGCCGCCCGTTGTCGCAAGGATTTGGCGGCGCGCTCTTTTTTAGCGCTCGTTCTGTGACACTGCCCCCCACTTTAAGAATATTATCTCATAATATTCAAAACCACACAAACGAGCGCGAAAAGTCACCACACACTCTCACAGACTGTAACACAATCCGTCGCTCATGACACGTCACATTCACAATATATCACTCAATACAATCTTACATTGTAGTTCAATTCCACAACACATGAAATATAACCACAGGCACATGAGTACAACACTCCACCACACATTCCCAATAATACAAATGTACAAAGTTCTGTCTATACAACAATTATACAACACTATACTTCACACTATCGCACAGAACACTGACTCGCTCGACATACACTTGAGACACAGGATAACAAGAACATTAACACAACATATGTCACTCAGCCCTGCCAAACACATTCTGATTCCACCTCAGCACCTATCCTGTGTGTTTCGAGCTGCGCTTGCGTCCTTTCTTGCGGTGCTCGCTCGATCTCTTCTTGTGTTTCCACGTTCTTTTTCGGCGAGCCCTTTCCAACGACGATATCTGAGGCGTCGTCTCAGCCATCGTTGTCTCTTCCGACACCGTTAACTGCGTCATTACATTCGACGGGTCCTGTCTGTTTATTTACCCGCTTGATCATGCCTCTACATTTTGCCCGGCTGGCCAACTCCGTCTCCTTTACACTGTCGGTCGGTTGAGGTCGTGCCGACGTAAGTCCGGTTGCTCGGCCCGTGAACTTATTCGACACGATCGTCTTCTCCTTCGCTGTCTCTTGCGCCGCAGGCTTCACCTTGGGCTCTAGTGAGATCCGTCACGGGATGCTCCTCCCTGTATCTCGCGGTCGCTGGGTTGGCGAGGGCTCTATCTTCGGGTCTTCTCCCAAACATTCGGATCATTCGGTCCTCGCGCCCCGTCGATGTTTCCGATGACAAGGTCGTAAAGGGGGGTCGTCATGCATAGAGCTGTAACCTTCCCGCTGAAGTACGGTGTTTCAACCTCAATCTTCTGCTTCGGGAAGCATCCGAACTGTACGGTCAATTAAGCAAACCGGTTTCGTTTTGCCTGTTAACTCCCTTTCCCGTACCAAATCTCTCCGCACGATAACAGTGGAGCTACCGGTATCTCTTAACACCGTAATCTTTTTGTCCGCAACTTTTCCAGGCAGCGTTGGCATTCCTTTCGTAACACCGGTTGGCTGTTTTGACATTACAGCACCAACAATAGGAATTTTCTCCCCATTTTTCAATTCTACGAATCCATCAGTGACGGCATTATTATCAGATTTCGGTGCCGCTTGCACACAGGATACCTGGTGAGTTTGACTCACTCCGTTCCGACATGCATCTGCTTTGTGCCCAGTCCTGACCACACTTAAAACATTTTACTACCGTAGGGCTCGTAAAGATCGTTCGACAGTTTTTCGCGCGATGACCCACTCGGTTACACAGAAAACATCGCGGAATGCTCTCTGGTGCACGCTTCTTTTCTTCGGGAGCCAATTTCTTCGAATCATCGGGACACTCCTTCTTGACCTTGGCCAAATTAGTTCCACCTTGCGCTTCCAAGAATTGATCAGCCAATTCAAGCATTCCTTCAAGTGACTCAGCCTTCCTCTCTTTCAAAGTACAGCGACAGGCTTGGGTGGCAACTAGTAAGAAATTGTTCTCTAATTAGCAGCTCTCTAAGCTCATCGTACTCCTGTGCTGTCCCTGAAAGTTCAATCCATCTGTCGAAATAATGGCAAAGTCGGGCGGCATACTGCGTAGCCGTCTCCCCATCAGCTGGCTTTCCTGTCCGAAATCTGTCCCGGAATCCTTCCACGGTAAATCTAAATCGCTTCAGCAAAGCAGCTTTCACCTTTGCAGTAGTTGGCTGCATCGGTCGGCGTCAGCCTACCGTACACACTGAGTGCTTCACCACTCAAGCAAGTACTCAAAGCAGTTGCCCATTGCTGTTCCGGCCAATTCTGGCTCCTCGCAATCGTCTCAAATCGGTGAAGGTACGCGTCAAGGTCGTCCTTCCTTTCATCAAATGCTACGAGCAACTTGCTTGGGTTCAAGCGGAAGCCATGATCCTCTCGTTCGCTGCTTTCAACTCTAGCTTGGACGGGAGTTTCACTTCGCTGTTGCAAACGGAGCCGCTCGAGTTCCATCTCGTGCTGCCGCTGCCGTTCCCTTTCAGCCATCTCCGCTTCTCTTTCTTCTTTCCGCTGTCGCTCCCTCGCTTCTCTTTCTTCCTTCAGCTGTCTCTCCTTTGCTTCTCTTTCTTCTCTCGCCCTTTCAGCGGCCAGCCTTTCTCTCTCCAACTCAGCTGCCTTTTCTTCCTTGGCCCTCTCTGCCGCCAACCTCTCTCTCTCCAACTCAGCTTCCTTTTCCGCTTTGGCTCTTTCGACCGCCAACCTCTCTCGTTCCAACTCAGCCGCTTTTTTCTTCCTTTTCCCTCTGGGTGACCCACTTCCGTAGTTCGGCGCCAGAAAGACCCATCTTTTCACCAAGAGCAACTAACTTTTCGAGATCCATGGTGTCTCGCAAATAAAACCTTGCCGCGTGCAAAAAGTATCTGCCTAGATCAGTCTATCGGAACACTCCCCTGCACTCGTTAACGAGAACACTGAACAACACACAAAATCGTTCCGATAGCACTATCAACAACTCGAGGCTCTTTCTCACTACTTTGGACACACTGTGCACCAAAAGGTCCTGTCTCGCGGACGCCAGATTAATTGTCACACCTGTCCCGTTTATTAGGGAGGCAATCGCCGGGCTAATTCCAAGGGCCGAAGTATCGGCCCCCTGAACCGCACCACGAAAGCGTGGACAATTTTGAAGTGGTCCTTTTTGGTGCGCCAGCAGACGCCGGTCGTGGCCCAAAGAACAAGTCAGAGCCGAGAGTTGATAAACAAACAATTATATTCTCAATAATGGCAGATCGAAAACAATACATAAGAATGCACACTCCACAATAGTTGCATACAATATGACACCAATCAAACCAATGCAATCAACGTACTACACAACACAATCAGCCACACTTAATACAACGGACACGGACAACAATACGCACTACAATGCAGTCGCATGCATTGAACAACCAAGACACCTTAAAGACTAAAGAGATAGAAAACCTATTCAGTCCAAAGTTCTTGGAACCAGAGTCTAGATGATACTCTTCCGAGAATCACTCACTCAAAGTCCAGCGTTGTTGTCGTTCCGCAGCCCTCTGAAGTTTCTCTTCCAGGAAACCTCGCCGGAGTTTCTCTTCCAGGAAAACTCCCGTCTTCAATAGGCCACTCTCCAAGCTTCAAACTTCTTCGCCGGAAATCCGTCGGCTTCACACACGCAGCTGTTGCCCGCGTCTTCGCTCGATAGCGGTAAACCCACGCTCTCGCCTGTAGCTCGAGCCGTCCCTACGGACCAAAAAAACTCGCCGACTACACGGCGGAATTCCTACGCGCTCTGGCGCTCACTTCCGTCTCCTCCTGTTCTGTCACTACGGGCAGAACCTTCGCCGACTCCACGGCGGAATTCCTACGCGCTCCGGCGTTAACTTCCGTCACCTCCTGCTTTCTCGTCTCGGCTGCTCGATTAAATACGTTCCGCGCCACCTTCCAGAACGTTCTCATTTCGTCGGCGCGACGCGCAGCGAAGGCTGGGGAGAGGCACGAGACGGTTCGGCTGCCCTCTCCTGAGGATGAATCACTCGGTCTGACCCCGCCTCCTTCGTTCTGGAAATTTCTAGCGCTTGCCCGGCCGCCGCTGTGGGGTGAGGAGGTTCGTCTGCGAAGCCGTGCTTCGGCGGGGAGAGCGCACGCCCGGGAGCCTTGGGTGTTTGCTTTCTTTTTTTTTTCTTTTTACCTCGCGGCGTTTCTCTCGCCCGTTGTCGCAAGTATTTGGCGGCGCGCTCTTTTTTGGCGCTCGTTCTGTGACACCAGCGGTTATCCTGTCTACGTGCTACATGCCCGGCCCATGTCCATTTCCTCTTCTTTATTGCAGCTATGATATCCTTAACTCCCGTTTGTCCCCTAATCCACTCTGCTCTCTTCTTGTCTCTTAAGGTTACACCTACAATTTTTCTTTCCATTGCTCGCTGCGTCGTCCTCAATTTAAGTTGAACCCTCTTTGTGAGTCTCCAGGTTTCTGCTCCGTAGCTAAGTACCGGCAAGATACAGCTGTTATATACCTTCCTCTTGAGGGACAGTGGCAATCTACTTGTCATAATTTGAGAGTGCCTGCCGAATGTGCTCCACCCCATTCTTATTCTTCTAGTTACTTCAATCTCGTGGTTAGGCTCTGCGGTTATTACCTGCCCTAAGTAGACATAGTCTTTTACAATTTCAAGTGCACTATTACCTATCGCAAAGCGCTGCTCCTTTCCGAGGTTGTTGTACATTACTTTCGTTTTCTGCAGATTAATTTTAAGACCCACCTTTCTGCTCTCCCTGTCTAACTCCGTAATCATGAGTTGCAATTCGTCCCCTGAGTTACTCAGCAATGCAATGTCATCGGCGAAGCGCAGGTTACTGAGGTACTCTCCATTAACTCTTATCCCTAACTGTTCCCATTCTAGGCTTCTGAAAACGTCCTGTAAGCACGCAGTGAATAGCATTGGGGAGATTGTGTCCCCCTGCCTTACACCCTTCTTTATTGGTATTCTGTTGCTTTTTTTATGAAGCACTATGGTAGCAGTTGATCCCCTGTAGATTTCTTCCAGAATGTTTATATATATTTCATCTACGCCCTGATTCCGCAGTGTCTGCATGACGGCTGATATTTCTACTGAATCAAACGCCTTCTCGTAATCTATGAAGGCTATGTATAGTGGTTGGTTATACTTTGAGCATTTCTCTATTACCTGATTGATAGTATGAATGTGGTCAATTGTTGAGTAGCCTGTTCTAAATCCTGCTTGTTCCTTTGGTTGATTGAATTCTAATGTTTTCTTTACTCTGCTAGCAATTACCTTTGTAAATAGCTTGTATACTACAGAAAGCAAGCTGATCGGCCTGTAATTCTTCAAGTCCTTGTCATCTCCTTTCTTATGTATTAAGATGATGTTAGCGTTCTTCCAAGACTCTGGTACTTTTCCCGTCAGGAGACACCTCGTAAATAGAGTGGCTAGTTTTTCTAACACAATCTGTCCTCCATCTTCAGCAGATCTAATGTTACTTGATCCTCACCAGCAGCTTTGCCTCTGTGCATGCTCTCCAAAGCTTTTCTGACTCCTTCTATCATTACCGGTGGGGTGTCGTCTGGGTTACTGCTAGTTCTTATAGTATTAAGGTCATGGTTGTCTCGGCTACTGTACAGATCTCTTTAAAACTCCTCCGCTATTTTAACTATCCTATCCATATTGGTAGTTAATTTGCCTTCTTTGTCCCTTAGTGCATACATCCGCCTTTTGCCTATCCCAAGTTTCCTCTTCACTGCTTTGACGCTTCCTCCGTTTTTCAGAGCGTGCTCAATTCTCTCCATGTTATACCTTCTTACATCGCATACTTTACGTCTATTAATCAGCTTCGAAAGCTCTGCCAGTTCTATTTTGTCTGTTGTACTTGACACTTTCATGATTTGACGCTTCTTAATTAGGTTCTTCGTTTCCTGGGAGAGCTTGCCGGTGTCCTGTCTAGCTACCCTGCCTCCAACTTCCACTGCACACTCCGTGATGATACTCGTCAGATTATCATTCATTGTATCTACGCTAAGGTTGGTTTCCTCGCTAAGAGCAGAGTACCTGTTCTGCAGTGACACTCTGAATTCCTGTACTTTCCCTCTCAGTGCTAGCTCATTGATTTGCTTCTTGCGTATCAGTTTCTGTCGTTCCTTCTTCAAGTCTAGGCGGATTCGAGCCCGTACCATTCTATGGTCACTGCATCTTACCTTGCCAACCACTTCCACATCCTTCACGACTCCTGGGTGTGCAGTCATTATAAAGTCTATTTCGTTCTTATTTACGCCATTGGGGCTCCTCCATGTCCACTTGCGGTTTTCTCGTTTTCGGTAGAAGGTATTCAAAATACGCAGATTATTGCGTTCTGCGAATTCTACTAGTAGCTCTCCTCTGGCGTTTCTAGTGCCGATGCCATAATCTCCTACTGCCTGGTCTCCAGCCTGCTTCTTCCCTACCTTTGCATTAAAGTCGCCCATTACTATAGTATACTGTGTTTTCACCTTACTCATTGCCGATTCCACATCTTCATAGAAGCTTTCAACTGAAGCGTCATCATGGCTGGATGTAGGCGCGTAAGCCTGTACTACCTTCATTTTGTATCTTTTATTCAGTTTAATTACAATGCCTACCACCCTTTCATTAATGCTATAGTAATCCTCTATGTTGCCAGCTATGTTTCTGTGAATTAGGAACCCTACTCCCAGTTCTCTTCTGTCTGCCAAGCCCCGATAGCAAATGACGTGCCCATTCTGTAGCACAGTATAGGCCTCATCTGTCCTCCTAACCTCACTCAGCCCTATTATATCCCATTTAATGCCTTCTAGCTCCTCGAATAATACAGCTAGACTTCCCTCACTAGATAACGTCCTAACGTTAAACGTTGCTAAGTTCAAGTTCCAATGGTGGCCTGTCCGTATCCAGAGATTCCTAGCACCCTCTGCTGCTTTGCAGATCTGACCGCCGCCGTGGTCAGTTGCTCCGCAGCTGGTGGGGACCGAGGGCCGTGAGTTAATTGACGAATGCCTACGGGAGGGGGTGGCCAGATACTGCACCAGGGTGGCCAATCCTTCTCTGGTGAGCTTCATGTGTATGAAATTCGGTATTACGTGACGCCAACGGACAACACAGGTAAATGAAACGTCCAAACATAATAAGCACAACATGCATGTCATGTAACAACATGTACATGCCACATTCATGATTCGCTCGCGGTCATTTCCTAGCTTTACATATGCCGAATTCGGTATTACGTGACGTTGATAGACGACCAAGGTAAATGACAGGTGCAAACATGATAATCAGGGCATGCGTGTGATCTAAAAGTTGACTACATGCTACGCTCATAGCACGCTCATAGCACGCTCGCGGCCGTTTCGCTAGCTCCACATATACTAAATTTCGCATCAGGTGACGTGAATAGATGACGAGGTTAAACGACACATACAAACATGATAATATTGGCACGGAAGTTGTGTACGGCATAATTTACCGCCACCTCGTAACGTTGTGCTGATTTTAAAGTGACCTATCAACCTTCCTCATGCGTTCTTTGTGTATCACCGCTCCTCACCATACGTGCGATCTGCGAATTTTCCCCATTGCTTTCTGCAAGCATGCTCGTACTTAAACTAACGAATTTTGGGAAATATGCGGTGACAGTGGCCACTGCAACATGAGGATAGCCTACATATAAAAGACGCGTTGCCTGTGCGTGAAAGCTATCAGTCATTTTATGTTCACTTGACTTGGTGAGGGATGATGCACTTAAGGCATGAATAAATGCTTACTCTCTCTGTCTCTCTCTGTGCTTCGCTCAGCTCTCTGTTCTTCTTCTGAGTCTACTACTTGCTTCGCTGCAGATTTATTGATTCATATGCAGGGGTTTAACGTCCGAAAACTACCATATATTTGAGAGACGCCGTATTGGAGACTCCGGGAATTTCGACCACCTGGGGTTCTTAAACTTGCATTAAAATCTGTGCCCACGGGCATACAGCGGTTTCGCCTCCATTGAAAATGCAGTTGCCGCAGCCGGAATACGATGCCGCGACCTGCGGATTAGCAGCTTAGTGCCTTAGTCACTGACCACCGCGGCGAGGCATTTCGCTGCAAGTTCTTGGCCACGACCTTCCTTCACAAGATAGGCCGAGCTTTACAGGCGTGCAGCTCCTAATCATAAACTTAAGACTTTTCATGGAAGAGACAACCGAAAATTTCTGCCACATCAAACTTGACTTGCCTGAGAAGTACAAAGTCCGTTCTCGCAAGTGAGATAAATGTAAGAGTAAAAATTGACTGGGATCTGCATGTTACACTGCAAATGCCGTCAAAAGACGACAGTCTTGCGTCTGAAGGGAGTGAAGAAAACATTTTGTTAATGTTTTGCGCAAGAAAATCGGTGAATGGTTTTCTCAAGGCGCTGCGTTAGAGTGCCTCGAGCATGCAGCGGAGTTGAACGAGCGCATCGAGGCACGTTACAAACGAGCGCCATCTGGCAGTTATCTTCGAAAACGAAGGAAGGCTTGCGCAACGTTACTAGATTATTAACGTTGGGCGTGCGCGCCTGTGGAGAAACATGGGTGCCATTCTCGTAGGCGATAAGGTGTAGAACGTAAAGCGACGGGGACGTGCCACCACCGTATGGTTTCTGCAAAGCGTTGGTAACACTGGAATTTTTGAGCACCATGTTGCACTGTCAGCGCAGTGTTTTTAACGCTACGGTCCTTAGAATTACTTGCGTGGGCCTCCTCTGGTATAAAGGCACACATACGAAACCTGAACGTGTTGTTGCGGTACCTCAGATATGTGCAATGATTGCTTTTGAATTGACAATCGCACAATTATGACCACTTAATCTTGAGCAATAGTGGTGGGTGCTGCGGATGAGGTCAGCCGTTTGAGGTATCCTTAAAGCTGGACAAACAGACAAGTGCATAGACAGACAGACCAAAGTATTTCCTTCGAAGGTCCCCAAAAAGACTAACGTCTTTAAAAGACCACGTCGTAGTATCGGTGTCCACGCCCAAACACGGTCGCCAGGCCGTGTTTTGGTGTCGACATGAAGTCGCATCGTAGATTGTAATGGCTGCTGTCGGTTGCCTGCTGATTCTTGTTGCGTAGGCGGGTGAGTTTTCAGGATTCCTCGGCGCACTGAACGTAGACAGTCACGTCGACGTCCTGTTCGTCAGTGACATTGGGTATCATCGTATCGAGCGTTGTTTCCGGGATCCTTACATAGACCAAATTGTACGACGTTATCGGCCTCATTTCTTGGTCGGCCGTGTCGTGTGCGAAGGTGACATATGTAAGGATCGCATCCCACGTCTTGTGCTCGACGTCGACGTACATGGCCAGCCTGCTGCCGATTTTCTTGTTTAGACGCTTAGTGAGGCTATTGTTCTGTGGGTAGTAGCCGACAGTCTTACGGGGGCTTGTTTGGCTGTATCTCAAGATTGCCTGAATCAGATCCACAGTAAAGTCCACGCCTCTGTCGGTAATCAAATTTTCTAGGGCGCCAAGCTTAAGCTCGACACGACTAGAGCCCGCCATCTCAAACCCTGGCGTGGCCTTATGGTCGGAACTTGAAACCGGAGGTTGGATCGGGCCCCACCGTGAAATATAGTTTGTACGGCCCACTGGCTGGGCCCGGCTTATTGGGTAGGCCCGAGCCCGTGTAGTGCTTTAGCTCAAACCACGACTCATGCCCTCAAAGCATTCCTAATATGGCTTTTAAGCGCTTACTCAAGCGTGCCAATATCCTCATTTGTGTTTCTACCTAATCAAAACAGTAAACTTAGAAGCTTTACTGTCAATAAACACGGGCGTGCAAAGTCCAACATATACGCCTACGACTCCGCATGCATTAGTAATTAGCACTTGCAATAGGCGAAGTGAAACGCTCTACTATTCAGCCCATGCTTTTTAAAATGAAGAAAAGTGCTTTCCTCTTGAAAACAACTTTCTGCCCTGTTTACTGACATCCCGTGTTTTTTTATTTTGTTCAGGAGCGTTGAACCACTGTCCAGCGACCTATTCTCGTCACACGTTGCTAACATCCTGTTATTGGGACTGATGTCCTGCCTGTCTGCTTGTTTGATGCATTCCTTAGACGAACAATATCGAGTTAAAACGATAGTAGTTTCCATACAGTGGTTGCTTTATTATGAGTTACGAAAGCTGTCTTTGATGGAAAATTCATGCATTTCGTGACGAAATGTCACGAAAAACTTTCATTTAGGCAACGTGCCGCTGTGCGTACTGATATAACCTTTGGCTTAATTGCTTGTATATATACAGCTGTGCATCACAACACTCAGTCACTTAGACAGCTTTCAAGCTGTAAAACATAAAAATGGAAAGTTATTCAAAACTAGCAGTTTTTAATGAGGTGTCTTCTACCATTGGCGACCGCAATTTATTGACTGTATGGTGTACATAAAATTCCACATAAAATGGTCTGTTCTTCGGCTAAACGAATGTTTATCATATCTATCTAAACAGAATTTTGTGAACTTTCTCATTTATGGGCTTTTTTGCAGTTGATATTCTGACCATTACACTGACTCTTCCTTTTCCAAATGAGCACTGTCACCACGAGAAATTCTGAACATCCGTCCGCAAGTGCAGCGCGCGCTGCATGACTTTCACCCTTTAGCGTCATGCCGACGACCTGAATAGACAATTTCCGGTGTGATATTTTGTTTTTACAAAAATATAGAGCAGGTGCACTAAGGTGCGCTACACGCACTCTGCGGCACTACGTTCTACCTAACGTGAGTTGACGTGTCCGCTTTAAAATTGATCACAACATTCTATGCAGTTATTTCTATATTGCCTGTATGCCTTCACAAAATGTGTGCTGCAGTGTAACATGTCTTTAGCGAGAAAGAATGAATGATTCTTGATGTCAGAAAGTGCGACTAACACATCAGACTAAAATATAAGGAGGCAGGATGACATGCAACTAGCTACTGACGTGCTTTATAGTGAGAAAACCATAGTTTTAGAATGTAGTTATTCTTTATAAACCAATTGAGGTGATATTACAAGGTAAAACTACATTAACACATAGCACAACTATTACTCGTGTCGTACAACAAAGGCCACCTCACCTTCCTGCAGATCAAGCGAAAAATAACTCGCGCAACTAATCCCCTGCCACCCGATGGGAGAGGCCCGACAATCACACCTGTAGATAGTTGTCAATAAACCATGCCCGTGGTCGGAGAGGCATAATGGATCTGGCCGAAATATAATCACTTTGTATTTCTTCAACAGCATTATTACCGAATGCACAGCAATGGTTTTCAATCATATTACGTCTTTCTGAAAAATGTGGTTTGACTTCCATGCAAATGAATAATTGATTGGGTGTAAAGTACTTAGAGCACTCAGCATATGATTATGAGACACGCAGCACTGGAAGGCTCCGAAAAATTTTAACACTTGGGCTTCTTTAACATGCACCTAAATAGAAGATGCTGGGCCTCAAGCAGTTTCGCCTACATTGAAAATGCAGTCGCTGTGACCGGGATTCAATCACGTCATCTGCCCCGCCACAGTGGTCTAGTGGCTAAGGTACTCGGCTGTTGGGTTCGAATCCCAGCTGCGGTGGCTGCCTTTCCAATGGACGCGAAAATTCTGTAGGCCCATGTGCTCAGATTTGGGTGCACGTTAAAGAACCCCAGGTGGTCGAAATTTCCGGAGCCCTCCACCACGACGTCTCTCAAAATCGTATGGTGGTTTTGGGACGTTAAACCCCACATATCAATCAATCACGTCATCGGCCGGTCAGTGGTCGGTAATTGAAACCACTAAACCACCTTGTCGGGTTCCATGAAAATCAATCGTGACGACAAACTGCTCATATATACATCGTTATTATATTTGCAACAAAATGTTTTACAGAAAAAAAGACGCTCTTCCTGTATTCCAAGCGTATCTGTAGTGGGAGTCATACTCGCGAAGGGACGATTTAAATTTAGTACAATGAAGTAAAGTACGCTGCACGGCGGCTTTAAGTCGGCCTAAATTCGCAAGGTGAGAGCTTCAAAGCCGTGCCTTTTTTATTGGAAATATGGACTTTCAAACAGCTAAGAAAAAGCCAGGCGAGCTACCAGTCATGTGCCGTTGAGAGCTGGTAGGCTGTCAGGTGGTATTCTCCAGTGCTAAGAAAGTGCAACAGAACCCCACACTTGGTGATAGCGCGACACCCTAGCATGCAATGACAAAGTTTGATTTGAATGCGGATGTCGCACCATTCTCAATCGTATATATTTTTAAAACGGGTGCTGAACATCGTAAAGAAATAAAAGAAAGAAGAGGTCTGGGGTGCGGCTTTACTGGCGACCACCCGGCGATGCACTTCTTCGCCAGAACAGGATCGGCCACCCTGGTGCACTACTTGGCCACTACTTCCTTTATGAAAGTACCAAAAAGCTCTTGGTTCAAATCTCCAGCGGCTGCGAAGCAACTGTACAAGGCGGCGGTCAGACACGGGACGCAGTGGAGCATGCTAAGATTCGCTGGGTCTGGACAGGCTGCTATTAGAATCTAAATGTCGCTACGTTCAACGCTAGAAAGCTTTCTATTAAGGCTAGTCTTGCTTTCTATTCGAGGAATTAGAGGGTGTTAAATGCAATCTAATATGGCTCAGCGAAGTTTGGATGACAAGTGCTGAAGAAGGGACACGATATATGCTACTTGGATTAGTTGACATAAAAGAACTAGGGGTGGGTTTTTATCAGACTGACAACATAGAGAAATACTATAGCACAAGTGAGAAGGTGGCAAGTATCATAATCAGGTTTAACAAAAAGGTACAAGATGAAGGTGACACAGGCTTCCGCGCCTACATCGAGCCATGTCGACAATTCTGTTGAACGCTTCTATGAACACGTAGAGTCACTCATTAAAAAAAGTAAAGACACAGTTAACTACTCCAATGAGGGGGAAGGGGCTTTATTGCCAAAGTAGGGAAGAAACAGGCCGGAGTTTATGCTGTGGTGTTTATGGCATCGCCTCTAGAAATGCCAGAGGGAGTTATTAGTAGAGTGAGCAAAACGTAGTAAGTTATGGATCTTGAGTTCTTGAGTACCTTTTTCAGAAAACAGGCTAACCGCAAGTGATGTGGCGAAGTCCTAATAGCAAAACTAAAACTGAAATCGACTTAATTTTGTGTGCACGCTCATTGTACAGGATGTAGAAGTAGTTGCAAGATACGATGCAGTGACCGTAGAAGTGTAAGAGCTCGTATTCACCTAGATAAAAAACAACAAAGGCATGAACTGATACGCAATAAGCCAAATATTGAGTTAGAGGTAAGGGGGAAGTACAGTAATTCAGAGTATCGCATCAAAACAGAGTCTATGCTCTAAAGACGTAACCGACGCTAGTGCTGACACAATGAATGATAACCTTACGAGTATCATCAAATAGTGTGCTATGAAAGCCGGAATTATAGTCACTAGACAGGACACTGGCAAACTATCTCAGGAGACAAAAAACCGCATTAAGAGAATTTGAAACTATGAAAGACTCGAATGCAAGGAACAAAATAGAGCTGGAGGAGCTTTCCAAGTTAATCAATAGGCAAATGGTAGAAGCAAATAAACTCATTCGTGCTGTTGATGGTGCATATACAAGAAAAAGTGGTAGAAAAATAAGCTAGCACGATACAATTTCTAGGACGTGAGCGCTGGAAACACAGTTAAAGTACATAATTCCAAAGTTACTATAGGTTTTAATTACAGCTCACTCTGTGTAGCTACATGTAAACTGGCATGATGCAAATCACAAAGTTTGATAAAGCATTATTGAGAACTAACATACACTGAGCTGAAGGAAAGTATAGGAGATGTTATTAACAGTAATGGTGTTGCAAATGCCAAGAAATAATGTAGACTAACGTGTCTTCGGCATGAACCGAACTTACGATGTTCCAATAACACGCCCGATGCCTTACCAACTGAGCTAGGGCGGCGGTCATCCTCATTGTTTCGCATGAAACCAAACCAGAAAATGAGTGGGATCAACAGTTTCTCGCTAAGTGTAAATCGGAGATTTATCGCTGTAACCATCGCTTTGTCAAAAACTGCTATATCTTTTAAACAGTGGGTGTTTACGTAGTTCGCTAAGGTAACCGTAAAAGTTTTCAAAAATAGTGTGGGAATCTTCCTCGGCTACACGTAGAGCCTCTTAACGATTAGCATGGACGTTTTCGCCCATCGCACTACACAGTACGGTAAACGAGAGTAAGACTGGCGTAATATATTGAGTCATAGTAGTATTATAGACATCAAATATCGACGTAACCTGCATTTATGTCTTCATGAGATGAAAGCTCTGAGTCTCTGACAAGTGGATATGGTTTACACAAACTTGGCACCTTGGAATAGGAATAATATATGAGTTTTTATGTCTCGAATCCAAAATATCGTTATGTGAGACACCGTAGCGAAGGGCACCGAATATTTTCTCCATCTAGTGTTCTTTAACGTGCGCTAACTTCGCACAGCACATGGGCCTCTACCATTTCGCTTTCGTCGAAATGCGACCGCCGCGGCCGGAATCTGACCCAGGACCTTCTGGTCAGCAGTGGGGTACCCTAGCCGCTGATCCACCGAAGTGGAAGTGATCCCTTAAAAGAACAAGCCTATAAAATATTGCAGTTTTTCTTCATAGTCCCGAATAAATTGTTTTTCACTTTACTTTCATGTATTGCAAGTTTGGAAACAAAACACCTGCACTATAGCACGAGTGCTTATCTGAGCTCGTCTTGTGTTGGCTACAAGTTCGATGTTAGCATCATAAGCTACTGTATATATCTTCAGTCAATCTTTCGCCCAACGGATTGCACTCTGCTAGAATTAACGTCTATCAACAGCATTATTGACCCGTGTTATTTAAATTGCCTGATTTTTCAATTTTAGTTTTGATATGCACTTATCTAGGCAGATCTTTTCTTCTTTGATATTTCTTTTCGTTTTCATTTGTATTAGTTGTTGTGGCGGTGTGACTGAGCAACTAAATGATAGAGAAACCTCAGAAGCTGCCTTGAATAGAATCAGTCTTTAGTGTGTACCTGTGCTCGTTTGTTCTTTTCTTGCCTCCTGTCTAGTAGCGCTCCTCGATATTTCTTCTATGACTTAAATGATGGGAAGAATGCAGAACTGAGCATATAGAATGAAAGGAATTTTAATCAAGAACACATGTAGAGTTGGTTCATCAGTTACAGTCGTAAATTTAACGAAATATGCATAATTGTACAGGCAAGTTGATGTTCTTTTATTGTATTGGACATTTTCTTGTATTGGACTTGTGCTAATATCTTCATTTTTGTACCGCACCTGAGCAGCCGCGTTTCACTTAGCTTGCGGGATATTATTTATTATTCCACCTCATTGTTATTGCATTCAAGCCAACAGATCGTGCAGTAGCTCTGCAGAGTTGAACATGGACGGTCAGGAAACAATCACATCATATTTCCTATATGCTCAAGTTAGGTGCTCCTATAGACATAACCGTTTCCTAGCGCCACTGTCCGCACCACAGAGATGTCTTGCAAGGACGTCGAACGGCAGTTGCACCGACTTTCGGCTTTTGATAACTTCAACGCATAAATATATTTCTCTCAGAACATTCGTTCGAACAGCTTTTATCCGAAAGGGTTATTTGCATTATAATGCTCATGAACACATTTTTACCTCGTTGCGTTCTAATCTGCTTTATAAGGTGATTTCATGGCGGCTACGTACAATTTGGGCTAATGTATTAATGTTTTAACGTTTTCATGTTCCTTTACGTTATTGCAGGAATTGGAATACCATGAAGGCTGTCGTGGCAATGACTATTATTGCCGTTTGTGCTCTCCTTTCTTAGGTGAGTTAACGCCATTTGATTAGAGAGTATTCGAACGTTCGGGCATTTCAATCGTGCTGATTTGACAGACAACTGGATAAAATTATTCACACAACAAGCCTTGTGTCTCAGTTTTCAGTTTCAGTTTTTCATTTCAGTTTTCTTGGAGTCATGCATGTTATGACGTATTGTTTGAGGAAACATAAGTCTCACATGGGGATGCACAGAGCTATGGCAATTCAAAATGTCCTGTTCACTCTGCTTACTGCAAAGTTTAAGCAATGCTTCATGACTGTGGTCATAAGCTACAATCATGGCGTATGCATTTTTCAGTTCTGAAAAGATAGTTGTCTATATATTTTTTTAGAAAGCAAGCAAAAGACTGGAACGAACCATTATACGTAAGCAAAGAAGAAAAACTGAGCCACTGCACAAAGCGCTTGATAGCTTGTAGTGTATTGTTGCATTGATGTGGACACGAACGTCAGTTCTTTCACACGGTATTCAATGTGAAAACAATAAAGTTAAGTGCGACAAGTTTCATAGCCTAATAGTACTTGTGAAATGCAAAAACATACGTAATTGATAAAAACCACCAATTTATTTGCGAAGTAAATAGAAGGTGTTTTTTCCACAGCTGGTACATTCATGACACGACTGTTGAGCTTTCAAGCTCAAACCCAACTGGCAAAGGATATCATTGCAACTGATAGCACTGGCACAAACGTGGTTTTTCCTGCAGTGTTTCTTGTTATGCTATGTGTTTTATAAAGGAGCACATCAAAAATTTCCACGAAACATAATTAGCACATAAGTGACACGTTCTTCAACCCAAGCGTAACGATACTTTTAAATGCAGCCGCGACGCTTCCACGACAAGTCTTCTTCTCTGATAACTACACCTAATCAAAATAAAATTAATTGGCCTTCTTCAGTTTTCACCTTATAAGACTAAGATTCTATACGTCAAAAATTCGCGATCATAGCCTGAAAGGCTACAGTATCTCGCTGATTTGGCTCTAATGGTAGATCCTAATTGTAGGAAATTATGGTGGTAAATATACTACTATAACACTGCTTTGTCGAAAAAGCTTTACACGAGAAAATAATACCAGGTCCCAGTAAGACAAGTTCAGTTTTAAAACTTTGCATTTGCTTTCGCAACTTCGCGTATGGTGGAAATTTCTAGTACAAACGTTCGTCATAGCAGTGAGACCTTGTTTCATGCCTTTCTAGGTTACTATAATATTTCTTTGATTACGTGTTGGCTTCGTGTGTTTTTGATTTCTTTACCAACCGTAATGAATTTCCGAAACAACGGAACGAGCTCTGTGTAGATCAGTGATTTTGTCTTTCCACTTTATGGTTTACATTGGCTATCCGAGTATTACCTTTACCCAACTCATTGCATATAATAACATTGTTTTAAAACGCTACTTTTTACATTCTTTCTAATGGTATCAAACTTGATATTAGTAGCCACGCAAAATACATCACTCCTCTTATCACACGTGTCATCTCGGAACTTGTTAGAAACCGCTGCTCCTAAGTTAATCTTTGTTGTGCCTACTGAGGCATTTGCATGCAAAGACTGGAAATGAGGTGTCACCACTTTGTCTTTTGTTGTGAAACCATACGATAGCATCCTCTGTGTGTTTCTACGCATGTTCTGGTGCCCGTCTGCACAGCGAAGGTACCCACTATAGTAAGCGTAGGTCATTACTTGCAGAATAAAAACAATTACAGCGGACCAATGAAATGCACAAAAAGCAACGCGGTGCATGACATTCACGACGTCTTTGCACTCTTGTAATAGGTGACAAAACACGACTTTGGAAATCAGTTTCAGTTACGCGATGGAGTCTTTCGATAAATAATATGTGCTTTGTTTCGTCATCCCTTCATGCGTAATCCACCGTGGCGTAGTGCTTATGGTGCTTGACTGGTGGCCCGAAGGCTGCTGCATTGAATCTTGGCCATGACGGCCACGTTTTCGATGAAGGCTGAAATGCTAGAGTAGTCAGGTGCAGCGTTGCCAGGTGCAAGTTAAGAAACACCAAGTTGTTGAAGCTTCCCGCCTCTACAATGTCTCCACAATGATAGCGTCGTTTTGGGACGTTATAATGCCCCAAGAAGTGCTATTTTTCCTAAAATATCTGCCGCACCGCAATAGCGAGTGCCAACTTCTGCAAGTGCCTTTGCAGGCAATTCATTCTGCCGTAAGACACCCTATTGCGAAGTAAGGGAGTGCCCACTGCGCCATAACTTTTCATTTTGCCCTGTATCGAGTCTCTCCCCACGCGTCAGTGAGGAAGTATGCGCACTTACGTAGCGGCACACTTTGTTGTTGATGTGGCTGCAAGTGATGAATTCTGGCCAAGCCATTTGTAATGGCTGAGAAGCATAAAAACCCCACACGTTAGGCTGTTTATGGGGTGTGTTTTTTTCTGTCTTCTTTAGCAGCCGTAATGAATTGCCGTTTTTTCTGGCTTCTTTACCAGGCGTAATGAATTGCCAAAAGAACGGAACATCCTCTTCGTACATAAAGATTTTGTCTTACCATTTTATCGTTTACGTTGTTTATCCGCGTGTCTGCGGGAGCTCGGGTGGGGCGCGTGGTTGAGAAAGACCGAGCTGGAGGAAGACACCGGGGGCACCATGACCGACGGTGCCACCGAGCAGCGCCCAGGCAGCCCCGTTGAAAAACAAGAGACAGAAGATGACGGTCATCGCAGGCGCAGTGTTCACGGCACTGGTGGTCCTGTTTCGCGTCCCCAAGGGCGAGCAGCAGCAGCGCGGACTATCGACAGCCGCACGTCCAAACCTTCCTTCGGTGACGAACGCCCATCAGTCAGGGGCCTGTCCAATTTTTCGGGAAGCTTCTCTCTGGCAGGCGCACGCAATTCTGCGCATCGACAAGTTAAACAATCGTGGCACACATAACGGACAGCCCACACAAGCTCGCCCGCTGCTGTGCGTCGTGTCTCGCTCACTGAACAACCCGATCCAGTACCCACGCTAGCTCTGAACGCACATCGTCTACCGCGAAGTGGCCTAAGATCCGTCCTCCGGACAGTTCACCCTCGTGAATTCGCCCACTTCTGTGGCTCTTCAGGTGATGGTCAAAGAGGCTGTTCACTTTTTCGCAAGAATTTGTGACTACTCAGACTACTGTGTGGCAAGGCACACTGTGTGACAGCTCAGACTACTGAGCTGCCACACAGTGTGACAGCTCAGACTACTGAGCTGCCACACAGTGTGCCTTGTTCAAGATATCCCGCTTGAATCCTATTAGTAAGTCTTTTTCTGAATGTAAGGGATGCCTCTGACAAAGATGAGTGGTGGTATTATCAGCATGTGGGACATTTTTGGCATCTACGACACAGAAATCGACTGACTGTTGCGAGCCCACAACAGATTTCGCTGGGGAGTTCACTCAACGGGACTTTCTTTTCATGCACCTGAGCCTACGTACACCGATTTCCATACCTTCTGAACCCTCCGAAGTGTGGGCACCGTGGCCAGAAAGAAAGCCAGCATCTTTGAGCCTAGCAGCGCGAGATGATGTCCACAAAGCACTGCCACGCCCCTCGCTGTATATGTGAAGTTTAACAGTGACACAAAAAAAATTGAATAGTGATTTCTGTGCGAATGCAATCTGCCCATTTCTTACGGGCTCTTAGTGCCAAGTACAACTAGGCATCAACCAATCAACTCTAACTTCATGCTCTACTGTCTTGCTGGAGTGGTAACTGTAATGCTGCTATGATTAAAAAACACAAATATGCTCGTATTATTGGAAAAACACTGCTGGAACAAATATTTTTTGCTTTGAACCTATAAACTTTTCTGATAAGTGTTGTTGTATGAAGGTGGGAGACTAGCATGCTTTTCCGTGCTCTGCTCGTACATATCAGTGAACTCGAACGTGTTTTTTCTCACTGCAGGGACTTTAGCGGTTCCTCTTGCTGAACCTGAAGCCAGAGTCGTACCTTCAGAAGAGGCCCTGCGGGGTGATCATGCTTCGCACGAGTCAGAAAGAGGTATTGGTGGCGGCTGCGCGGCCTCCCTCTGCGGCTAGGCACTGCAAGTCCTGCACCTACGGCATCAATGTAAACGAGAAGAAGCTACGCACTTGTCGCGTTTTCGCGGTCAAACATTCCTAGAGGTGATGGCAATATATTTCTAGTTACCTCATTTGGCTACACATCGGTGTGCACTACTGATGAATAAATAAATAATTTTACGCTAATCCTATGAGCAATCGTGGTATTTATTTCCAGACGTTTGTAAACTAACGTGCAGTTTCCGGAGCGTGTACCATACCAGCAACAACTGACGTGACTTCAGCTAATGCAAACCACTTTCCTTTTCGTTTCAAGTTCAGAGTCGTTGAACGTTTTTACGACCACAGAAAAATTGGTTCTTTTTGGGTAGTCCAGGAAATATTTGTATGCCCCAGATATCAATCTATGCTGAAGTGTTGGGTATAAAATGACATGACAATTGGTCTTTGCAACAGTGCGCATTAAATATGAGAGATTTGTTTTGAATGGTACAAAAGACTGTAAAAAATTAAAAAAAATTCAAGAGCATCAATGTGCCAACTGTGTATTTTAGACACAAAGCCGTTATTGAATAATACTGCAAATATAAGCTCTATCAGTTAAAAGCTATTTCCTTATATAAAAAAATCTGGCGCTGATGACTCTCATGCCACCATGCGAAGCAGTTTCTCGGCGTGGTAAAACAAAAGTGGGCTAACTGATCTCGTGCTTTTACACGTATTGTAAGTTCGAAGCATGTCTTATGGGACTTCTGCGACTGTGATTATCTATCTATCTATCTATCTATCTATCTATCTATCTATCTATCTATCTATCTATCTATCTATCTATCTATCTATCTATCTATCTATCTATCTATCTATCTATCTATCTATCTATCTATCTATCTATCTATCTATCTATCTATCTATCTATCTATCTATCTATCTATCTATCTATCTATCTATCTATCTATCTATCTATCTTATCTATCTATCTATCTATCTATCTATCTATCTATCAATCTATCTATCTATGTATCAATCTATCTATCTATCTATCTATCTATCTATCTATCTATCTATCTATCTATCTATCTATCTATCTGTCTATCTATCTAGTTAACTGGTGTTTTCGTCCATTTAATGGCTGCGAAAAATTCTGGAGTTGGAGGCCAAGATCAATGCCAAAAGCCGATGCACTTACTCCAATTTGTGCGACTTCCTGTTACTTTCGGCTAATGATTTAGAAACTTTAGTGATTCTTTAATACCTTCAAAGAAGTACTACATATCGCAGCATCATCAGCGTATGCGAGTGGTTTGACCTCTCAGGATTGTAATCTACACCAAATATTGATATCATTCTGCAGTATCGAGAGACATAATGTTTCAATGTAGGTGCAAAACAACGGTGGGGTAACAGGGCAACTTTGACGCATTGAGCGCTGAATTCTAATGAGGGGGCCCAACGTCTTGCTGATTTTTATTCTTGTATTATCAAGCCACGCCAATACTTACCACTTGTTTCCAAACTCTTCTTGGACATGCTTGATGTCGGGAAAATAATCACATTAATATGATTAATAAAGCGTTTTATAGAACCTGAAAGGGACAACAAAACGTGCGAGGGTGCTAACACTTTTTGTAAAGTTGTGTGCGCCGCAAAGCCTAAGTGCTCTGCGCACAAGCCGCAGTTAGGGTCACAACTATTGAACGGTAGGTGACGTTGTGCTTGTTAGCGTTCATTTTTCAAAACATTGGGGTTTAGGTACAGTGAAGGCAAAATAGACTTTCAACGGGTAGAAATATTCAAGAGGAGGCTAACTGATTGGAGGCTACAATTGAGGCGCCAGTGAAACTCAATCATTAATCCAAAGTTGCAAAACCCCTCGCGTCAGACGACCCGTCACAAGACGCCAAGACAACTTTCGGTTTGGTGGAGCTGGCGGTACAACAATCTTGCGCTAGCAAACGAAAACTCCCAATCGTCGTGGCAGGACCCCGTGGCGGCCGTTCTGAAAGAGCTTTGCCAACAGTACATTATAAGGATTTCTTGTGCTACCGCAGAAACTTGATACTGCGTAATATTTTAGCGGTGTATACTGCGTAATATTTTAGGCAAATACAGTATAATTATGGCTTTCTGAACTGCCCACGATAAACAATGCTTGATAGCATAACATACGAATCTGTCCGTTGGTTGCTAGTTGGTGTACATTCGCAGTTATTTTAGGCGCAAAAAAACCCCAATTACAATGTCTTGTATCCTCACTTGGGACTGCGTTTTTTGTGCATTAAAATAAACTACATCTATGTGGCACAATACCGTGGATTTTGTCTGGTTATGTAATCAGCTTTTTTTTCATGTCAGTCACATTCTTTAGCAACTTAGGCAGTTGAAAAGCTGCGCGTGCAGCGCTTTTTGTAAGCATGTCTTTTCTCCGCTTCTTCTTGAGATCCTTTAATGAAACCTGTTCACACAGCTGAAGCCAAAGCTTCGAGCAGGGAACTTTGGGGTATCGGTGAGAACTTCGTAATCTTTACTCCCGAAGCTGCCTGCTGACACATTGGGACAACATGAGCACACTTTGAGCTTTCCTTTGTCCTCCAGAAGTTCGGTAAATTGGGTGATGGTATCTGCATTGCCGGGCGACTTGGCTAAACGATTGTGACGGCTACTAACGGTGACTGCCATGTCTTCTTTGACGACTACGCATTTCTACTCAAATAGCGCTATTTGTTTCTTCTTCGAACGCTATAAACACTACAAGACGTCTTGTCTCGCCATTCTAAACAACTTTCCGCCAACATGGCGAACAAACGTTTTCTATGTCATGAAGCGAAATTATGACGCCATTCGTTGACGAAATGTCGGAACTTATTTCACTGTCTTCGAGTTCGGTGCACGGAGATAGTCTATTCATTTTCGCCGATGATATTCGGGAAAGTACCCTACTCGTATTGGGCAGCTTTCACTTCTTTGTCGGGGGGTTTTGAAAGTTGAGTGGGCAAATTTGCGATACCCGTGGAACGAATCTTCCGATGAGGTCCTACTTGCCTCTGATGGTTTGTACCTTCTTACTAATGATGACGTGAGTGAAAGTTTCAGAATGTCCTCCTCATGAAAGTGCATGTCACACACACATGATGTGCTGGACAGCTTTTTATCCGCGCGAGGAATAGTGAGGTTCCATGCTCTCACTGCTCAGGTACACGCCGTACAGAAAAAAAATATCGTGGTGTCTCTCATTCTCAGTAGCCACTTGTGCAGCCTGGAACGCAACATGTAGGCATGATGAAAACACGCAACACGTACAAAGCAGAACAGGGCACACTGAAGCACAAAACTGCTCACGCAGAAAGAAGCCTCCTTGGATAGCGACGCCCTGCAACATGCACAGCCGACGAAGGTTACGGAAGTGATACAAGCGAGCATGGAGTGAGTGAATCCGGATGCGACAGCAGTGCCACATTTGTCTCTGGCAGCGGCGGTGCCGCGCAACATCACTCAGTTTTGCAAGTTACCCAGTTCTAAAAACGTTGCCTTAAACACACAGTGATAGTACTTAACTTTATGGCTAGGTGGCTTGAGCCACTTCCCGATCTAAAGGGCACAGCCGGATCCATCCATCCATCCATCCATCCATCCATCCATCCATCCATCCATCCATCCATCCATCCATCCATCCATCCATCCATCCATCCATCCATCCATCCATCCATCCATCCATCCATCCATCCATCCATCCATCCATCCATCCATCCATCCATCCATCCATCCATTCATCCATCCATCCATCTATCCATCCGTCCGACCATCCATCTATCCCTTTATGGAGAAAATGATAGTTTCCCAGAGTGAACTGCTGATGAGAATCACCGAGCTGGAGACTGCGTTGGCAGCAGAGCAGAAAAAAGCGAGGGCTATGGGAGAAAGGCCCAGGTCCACCCGGGAAGCACTAGCGAAAGTTAACAAAAGAGCAGCCGAAGGAGAGAATGATAGGGCACCAGCAACCAGAAAGGCGAGAAGAGAGAGCAAGCAACTTCACAAAAAAGACATGTTCAGCCGGTTCAATGGTCGCAAGACCCAGCTTCAGCGAAGTAGTGGTGGAGTTGGGAGGGGACCAAGCAGCCGGCGTCACAGGTGCAAGTAACCCCCAGGTGCAGGACGCTCCAGCTGAAAAGTCACACACACGTGATATTCGCTGGGGACTCGAATTTAAATCGATGCGCAGAAGCAATCAAAGAGAGGGTAAGAGGTGACAAGAGGGTTGCAGTAGGGACGTTCCCAGGACGCAAGCTGCAAGCAGTGATGAGGCAAACGAGCGCAAAACTCAAAACTACAGCTGATGGACGAAACCTTGTGATAGTTTCAGGCAGTTTAAACGATGTCCTAATTGAAGATACGGCAGGACTAGCGACATTACTGGCAAAAGGTGTCAATGACATCTGCGCTATTTCTCCTCAGGTACAGGTAGTGATATGCATGATGCCGGAGGTACCGGTGCGTGTGCAAAGAGCGGTTGTCAACGCAAACCAAGAGATATGGCGGATGAGTCGGGAAAAAGGCTTTGAGGTGGTGTAAATAAAGACCGAGGTGCATAGGTGGGGCGGTTTTCAACGAGACAGAATTCACTTCGTTGGGCGGTTAGGTCATGAGGTAAGTTGGCGACTTGCAGAACGCACAATCGCTTTTTTTTGGGTGGAGGGAGGTCACGTGGGCCTTTCGGGGTCCAGGATATCTAGTAACGAGGAAAACAACCAGGTGGACTCTTTGACAGGTGGCGTAGACAGATACGATTCCAAAGCGTCACCACTATCTGAGACACGTCGAGTCCGGGGGAACATCGGCGTAGCCACGAGGGCTGAGCCAATTCAGACGTAGGGTATATTAACATGCAGAGTGGCAGGAATAGGCTGAAGTGGTAAAAGATAGAAGAACAGTTAAGGGAGGAGAAGCCGATGGTGTATGGTTTTGTAGGAACACATTCTAGGGACATGGAACAACCACTTAACAATCTGGATTACGCATGGGAATATTGTAATAGAACAGAATGCAGCAGAAAGGGTGGTGGTGTTGGGGCATTAATTCATAAAAGTACAGACTGGCAGAGGGTCGAGCAGGAGTGCAAGGAACACGTATGGCTAAAAGGGAAAGAGGCAGGAAAATTACGCTCCCGAGTATTGTATACTTGTGGACAAGGGCAAAAGCCAGAGAGGAAAACCAACAGATGGTGCGGTGCATAGAAAATGGCATTTACGAACTAGGAGAAGAGTGCGAGGTAACTATATTAGGAGATATGAATGCGCCCATACAAGATATAGATGAATATACTCACCCAACAGGCAGAATGCTAATGAATACGTGTGAAATGCATGATTAATCATTTGCAACAGCACCGAGAAATGCGCAGGGTAGATAACATGAGAGGTTGCAAGGTCGAAGTCGACGATAGATTACGTAATAATGTCACATAGGGTGTATGAACATAAATGAATATGAGTCCAGAAGCTTAGGCAGTGATAACAAAAGTATCAAGCTGAGCTTTGGAAGAGAAATGAAGTTGAAAAAGTGGCATTACGAGCAACCACACGGTAATATTTATTCAAAAAGGCAAATAGAAATAGCAACTAAATATATTGAGAGAAAAATCACCAAGGATACTAAAACAGAGTCGACGTACACAAATCTAAGTCGATTGTTTGAGTTAGAGCTTGCTAAGGTAGGAGTCAAATCAACCGGGAAAAGCAGACACAAACACAAGAGCTGGTGTAATGAGGAAGTTAAGAGAGCCATAGTAAGGCGTCAGAAAGCCTCCAGAGAACACAGGTATGCAAAATAGAGGGTTGAACCGGCAGATGGCGTCAAAAGAAAATGGGACAACTTTTTGAGCTGCAGAAGAAAGCGTCCGATTTCATCAATGAAAAGATTAGAAAAGAGAGGGCCCAATGGATGGCGGAAGTAAACAAAAAGGATATAAAGGCAGCTGCTAAGTTTTCGAACCACCTGAACTCTCTGAGCAATAAAACAAGCATGAAACAGTGGTTTATAACTACAGTTCAAGGGGCCAGACTAGAAGGTGATAAAGCAATAGAATATGTAAATACAATGATGGCAGAAAGATTTAAACGCGAAGAAAACACTGCATGCACCGTAACAGATGAGGATGGTCCAATTAGCTCAGTGGCTCCACTGGGACAACGAGAGTGGGAAAGGGCAGAGAAAAGGATTCCTAATAGCACATCAACAGGCCCTGACGGCATCCCAATCATGCTAACTAAGAATCTAGGACCAAACTCCTAGCAAACATTAAGAGAGGTAGTGATCAAAGCAACAATGGATGGTGAATCTCCCAATGGGTGGAAGCTAAGCAAGATGGGCATCATCTATAGAGGAAATTGGGGACAAAGCCGATATAAATAACTACAGTCCTATAAAAGTGGCACCAGTAGTTTACAGGCTGGTGATGCAGATAGTAAAGACTGCAGACATGGGTAGAGAATGAGAAGGTGCTGGGAGAGCTACAAAATGGCTCCATAAACGAAGGATGTTCAGGAGAATCTGTTTTCATTGATTCAGTGTATTGAAATAGCGGTAAAAGAACACGGGGCCCTCTGGCTTGCATTTCTAGATATTTCTAGGTATTTAGACAACAGCAGAATACCAAGCCTAAAGGAAAGATCGGTTAAAAAGAAGGTGAAGGAAGTAGGGAGGGACATGTGGAAGATGGGAATGCTTAAGCAATCATCACTGGAGACCTTAAGAATTTTTAAGGAGGAAATTGCAAGGGAAAAGATCTACGATGATTCTCAGGGTAGATATCCGCTCTTCGAGGCTAAAACGGGATTATTGTGGACAAAGACGTACCAAGCAAAATACGAAGGCACAGACACAGTATGTAGTGCGTGTGGAGTGGAGGAGGAAACTGTTGAACTTTGATAATGTTCTGTAAAGGGGCGCCGCCTTATAGTCGAAGGTGATGGCGCCAAAGTTTTCAAAGCATTGGGGTTTAGAGACAGTGGAAGGCAAAATAGACATTTAACGGGTAGACATAAGAGAAGGAGGCTAACCGATTGGTGTCTACAATCAAGAGGCGAGTAAAATTCAATCCTTAAACACACAGTGATATTACCTCACTTTATGGCTAGGTGGTGTGAGCCACCACCCGATCTAAAGGGCACAGTCGAATGCATCCATCCATCCATCCATCCATCCATCCATCCATCCATCCATCCATCCATCCATCCATCCATCCATCCATCCATCCATCCATCCATCCATCCATCCATCCATCCATCCATCCATCCATCCGTCCGTCCATCCGTCCATCCGTCCATCCGTCCATCCATCCATCCGTCCGTCCATCCGTCCGTCCATTCATCCATCCGTCCATCCATCCATCCATCCATCCATCCATCCATCCATCCATCCATCCATCCATCCATCCATCCATCCATCCATCCATCCATCCATCCGTCCATTCATTTATCGCCACAATTATCAGCATCATCTTCATGAATAATCAACGTTGGCGACGCCTGGCGGCAAGCGTTGGTGGCGGCGCACAAGAAAAAAGCCGGTTCCTTCTGGCGTGGGGTGATAGCGTGGACGGTTGCCTCCAGCGGTGGGTCTGCCGTGGACGACACCACGGGCCGTCTGCGGTGGGCGCACGTGTTGCATCAGGTGTTAGCGACACCGCCTTGTTTGTCGTGTTGTTAATATTGTGTATGGATGTCTTAGCGGGTTGATCACGATTGATGTTATAGTAATGCTGTAGACGATATCTTCGTTCCAAAGCAGTTAAATAAACGTATGTGTTGTTGGGTTTGTTCTGACCGCGTATACTGTGTCGGCTCATTTCAGGAGCGTGCGGCTCGCCAATTCGAGACCCCACAGACGTCACACAATGCAAATCGTGTAACGAGTTACTCGTCCGATGGTCCCACCCACTACAAAAGCTTGTTCTTGATCACCTATTAACTGTGGCGCATACCTACTTCAACCGTAATTCTTCATCGTCGTCATCCAATACACAAAAATTAGACAATATCCTAGCAAGTGTCTACCGAATACCACGGTTCTCCAAAAAGTTTTAAAGGATAGCATTGTAAATGGCGGCCTACTGCACAAAAGTTATGATGATTCGTGGCATAGTGGGTACCGAACAAGTGTGCTTGTTGCAGTTACCAAAAGAGTGTCTAGAAAAGGCTTTGAAAGGCCACTCTTCTGGCTTTCGCTGCGACTGTGCTGCACGTTGCACACAGTCCTCGTGGCTTTTTTTTGTAATCTCTAAGAGTTCGTATGACCGCGTCATATTCGTGACGGAAATACGTCTGCCCAGCCGTGCTGGACCTCGCAACAAAGCACATTCTTGGTAAAAGAAAACATGTGACTGAAGTCCGTTTCACTGCTGGTACCATAACCAATGTTAAACAGAATACGTCAAATTCCACTTTTCGTTGAGCACCCTCGAGCTACGTCGATGCCACAACTGAAAACACGAGTGCTCGCCTTCCCGCTGCAAGGGTCTTTTAAACATCCTCGCTGCTGTGAAAAAAACTTGTAGAGCGTTGCGTTTGAGCTTTCGCCCTAAACAAGAGCAGAACGCGATAGCGTAACCGGATCTTCTACTCATTGCCCGCTGATGTGCTAGTCTGTTTCGGTTCTCAATGCATACCTGAACCGTGCCGTGAAGAAACGAAGGACTGTGCAGGTGACACTAGCCGTTTCAAACCTATCCTGGAATGGCTGCCCCCGCCGCGGTGGTCTAGTGGCTAAGGTACTCGGCTGCTGACCCGCAGGTCGCGGGTTCGAATCCCGGCTGCGGCGGCTGCATTTCCGATGGAGACGGAAATGTTGTAGGCCCGTGTACTCAGATTTGGGTGCACGTTAAAGAACCCCAGGTGGTCTAAATTTCCGGAGCCCTCCACTACGGCGTCTCTCATAATCATATAGTGGTTCTGAGACGTTAAACCCACCATATCAATCAATTATCCTGGAATGGCTAGTGCAAACACAACTGTTAAGAGCCCTCATCCTTTTGCGAAACATTCCATCGGTAAGTCAGCATGCACAGCTGCTCACTGGCTCACTTGGTTGATGTTTTTCCAGTTGAAGATGATTCACTAAGTGTGGGGCGCTTTTAATCGGGGTACATTTGGAACACAATTTCTTTATAATTAGCATGTCTGGACGGCTGGCAGGATTCCACACTTATCCCATGAAATATCAGGACGAAGCTTCGAATATTATTCTATTCATTTCACACTTACTCCAGCATCAGAGAACCCAGCAACACAGAGGGCAAATTACCCTTTTACGGGGCGTTGGAGCTACACTGCCATAAATCCACATGCTAAATCAGTTGTTATAAGACTGATATGCTGGGCAAGAGTAGTGTTAAATCACTATAGATTAATAATGAAAGCTGAACAGATAGCCTATTTTGGTAAAATTTATGATAGTAAAACATCGCTGTTGTGGAGTAATAAGGAATCGGGCTACCTGCGCATGTGCTAAGATCTGCCTTGTTGCCCGTTATCCATAGGCGTTCAAGTCTGTCGCTGAAAGTTTCCAGCCTTGTCATGTTTTTATAAAGTTGAATCTTTCATAAGATCTTTTGCGATGTTTTTCTGCAAGTGCTACGTTTGTCATGCGTAAAAATGAGTATATATAAGTCGACTTGGCGATTCGAATTGTCAGTAGCGACAGGAGCGTGTAGTTTACCCCCCCCCCCCTTCCCTTGTTTGTTTTTGTGCTCACATCCAATGAAGCTTATTAAGGCGTGCAAGTGCTACGCTCATTGTGCGCTCGTGGTCGTTTCGCTAGCTTCACATATACAATTTGTATTATGTGACGCGAACGGACGACGAAGGTAAATTACACTTCCATACATCATAACCATGACATGCGTGTAATGTAAAACATGACTACATGCTACGCTCATGGTGCGCTCCGCAGTCGTTTTGCTAACGTCCAGATATACCAATTTCGGTGTTTATGTGGCTTCAATGAATGACGAAGGTATATTGATGTGGTGTAAACGTGGTAATTATGAGACACGTCTTATGTAAGAACTTGACAACATACCACGCTCATGATGCGCTCGCGGCCGTTTCGCAAGCTCTACACTGATCAAATTTGGTATCACACTAGATGTAAATAGACGAACAAGGGGTAAATATGGCCGTCCAAACAAGGTATTCATGACATAGTCATGTACGGGGAAAATTTATGTCCGCCTCGTAACGTTTGCTGATTTTAAAGCGACATATCTACCTTCCTCATTCGTGGTTTGTATATCATCGATTCGCACTGTTAATGCGATCGCCCCCTGTTTTTTTTTTACGGTTTCGCTTCTTAGTTTCTTTTTAACGCCATAGTGTAAAGGACCACGTTTCATCGAAATTCTTATGTCGGGCGTGAACGTCAGCTTTGTTGGACCTCAGCGGAAAATGATCTTATCCGTTACCTAACATTGAGAAGTATTCAATAAATAATTGGTGCAAATCTACAAAAGTGAGAATCTAATCTAGGCTACATGCCGTGAGGAAGTGGGGTGTTCTACCACAAAACGTACGCTATCGCTTAAAAGTACTTCGGAAATTAAAAAGCAGTATATGAACTGTTGTAAGCTTAGGAACCTTCTTAATGAAGTAGCCCGTGTGGTCTGCTTTGTCTATGTTTCTATTCATTTATTGATGCCCTCAAGGCAAGAAGGCGTTACATATGGTTGTACCGAATAAAAATAAACTACAGGGAAAAAAAATGAGAAGGGTACAAGCGTTATGGTCTAGGATTATTGTAATTTCTAGTCTATCATCATGCTCTTGGATGTGAGCGCAAAAAAGAAAGCGAGGGCCCCTAAACCAAAATAGAAACCTGTAGGCGCTTGCTAGTTTGATTGTCCTGGGTACTTCTCTGACCTTTTATTGCTAGCGAATATTGCAATTAAGGTATTCCAGTTTGATTTTAACGTAAGCGTGTGTGCTCATCTCAGTTTTTGGCACCTCAGGATATCCTCAGAATCATTATTAAGACTTGTGACGTTCCACAAGAACGATGAGTATTATCGACGTTGCAGTTTTGATACGCG
>WOVY01006636.1:0-85977 GCA_013436015.1 Rhipicephalus annulatus
AAAACTATACTACAGAATCGCCGAGCAGATTTGGTCATTTTGGAGGACAGTATAAATATTTTGTTGAACTCCCGGCAGCACAACCCTTTAAGAAATGACCCACATATCTCATACGAAAAATCTTGAATTTAAATGGCCACAATCGCTGACAGGTCGTACACCCCCACTCTTTTTTCTCACCTTCTTCACTGTCCAGCCCTTGTGACCAAGCTTCGTGACTGTGTTCCGCTGTCTAATGTGAAACTTGAAACCCTGTTTAAAGCCAAAATGGAGCTGCATCCGCCAATGGTGCCATAGGCGCTTTAGGTAGGAATGGCGTTCCATGCTCCATGATCGTGGCACCCTCACGACGTTGCCAAGAAACAAAACCGAAAACACCGATGAGCTGCGAAAACGCGCTTGCATTGTGTAGTTCGCAGATAGCACCATTGTCAAAACAGTAGCCCCGTATCTGCATCTTTTACTGCAAATGTCACGAACGACAATATTCTGCGCGAAAAAACTCGGTGAATTGTATTCTGGAAGCACTGCGCTAGAGTATCGATCCGTGCGGTGAGGGCAAACTAGCGCTTCGATGCACGTTAGACAAGAGCACTATCTGTCAGTTACCTTCGAAACGAAGGAAGGCTTGCACGCCTACGGAGAAAAATGCACGCCTGTCCAAGAGACGATAAGTTGTAGAACGCAAAGCGACGGACAGGTGCCGCCACTGTGGGGTGCTGACACCACCTGTAAATTTGGCGCTGCGTGGTTCACGAGTCTCGCCCAAAACGGCATTTTGGGTACACTACCGGCCGGCAGGTGGCGTTGTGTTCGCGTTGATTACCACTATCATCATCATCACGTTGTTACAAATGTAGAGCTGGCGGTGACCCCTGGTGGAAGGCAAACCTTGTGGCGGGTGAGAGTTAAGCGAGTCTTTTCTGCGCGTGGTGGCTGCCACGAACAATTGTCTACAGCGTGGTAGCCGTGCGTGGCACCACGGGCTGCGCATCAGAGCCCTCGTGGTAAGGGAAGCGTTGGTGACGCCACCTTGGTGTGTTATTGTGTTTGTCATGTTATTGTGTGTTTTCTTGTTATTGTGTTTGTCATTAAGTGTATGGTAATATTATGTAAGGGTGTCTTAGCGGTTATTTACAATTGATGCATAATAATTCGGCAAACGATATCGCCGTTCTAAATTAGTTATTAGGTGTATGTTGTTTAGTTCATACCGACCAAGTCTACTGTGTCCGTCCACTCCAAGAGCGTGGTGGCTCTCACCGATTCGAGCCCCACACCACCTTCTTAGCAAAACGTTGGAAACACTTGACTTTTGTATTGTTTTGCACTCTCCGCGCATCGGAATAAACACTACGGTCCTAAAAATCACATGTGTGCCTTCACTAGTATAAAGCCACGCATACAAACTATTTACGTGTTTTATGGTGCCTCAGATAAGCACAATTTTGATTTTGATTCACAAGCGCATAACTATGAACACTATCTTAAGCAATATTGGTGGGAGCTGTGGACGGTTGGCCGTTCGGGTGTCACTTGATGCTATTTGGGTATCGTTAGGGTGGAAAAACAGACAAAAGTACAGAGACACAGACAGACCAAAATTTTTGCGTTGAAGTACCCCAGGAAAGATTATCGTCATTTAGAAAATACGGCTGACTCCACTGTATAGAAATCGGTGCAACACGAAAGTGAAACGTGTCTTCACAAGACGACGCCTTTTAAGCGCACCAACGTGAGCCCATTGCTCCTTCTCACCACTCATAAAGAAAATGCGCCCATATTTTTGAAGCTCTGAGGACTGCCGAACCATAGGTGGTGTCTATAAACGGCTTGCCGTTAAAACTCCAGACAACGTACGCTCCGTTGAGTAGTGGGGCTTGACACGTTCTTTCCGCGTGACAATGCTTGGCTACTGTTAATTAACATGAAAGTGTTTCACGCTGGTGTGCACCACGGCTCCGCTTAGGTATTTCGGTCTCGGATATGACGTAGAAATATATATACTGAGATTCAAAGACAGAAAATACATTCAAAGCTTCCGTACGGGCTGCCGAACCAGTGGCCTCACTTTTGCGCCACGCGACGGCAGCACTAAGCCACAGGGCGTACGTCTTAGCTTGCTAACGGCAACAATTTATATACATCATATACCAGTGGCATGGGTCAGAACTACTCAGTACTGCCACGTTTTCGTCATCAGTATTGGCATGGCGCAACGTCTCGCGTTAGGCGCCTTTTCCGTTTCTTTAGCACACGCCTCCACGGGTGTTGTATCTCTGTTTCTCCTGGCACGCCTTTATAAGATCAGACTCGTGATTCCGCAGACCACGGAGATCAGTTCACTCGCTGCCGTGGCCGCGTTTACGAAAGGAGCACGCTGCTCACATGTGATGATGTAAGAATTGTGACAGTTTTTCGCGCTCATCCTGTGTATACTTGTGAGTTTGTGTTCATGCGTATTTCTGCTTGAGCAGCGTGCGTTAGGTGTTGAGCTGAGACAGTTGTTTCTCCGCTCTTGTGATGTTTATGCTCATTCCATGTGTGCTTTCTGCATGAAGTGCGCACTGTGAGTTTAAAGCAGCCCGTTCTTTGAAGTAAATTGAAATATAAGCTATAGCATTCATTACTTCGCTCTTGTGGCAAAATAATCCAAAATAAATGCTCAACTTCTCGGTGAAAAGACGTTTCACTTTCATGGTATATCGATTCCTAAAAATAGATTAGCGTTTATTTTTTTCAATCTCTTAGAATTTATTTTTGACGTCACTTTCGCGATAAAAGTACACCAGTGAAGCGTGGTGCACCCTGGCATAAAACAATTTCGTGTTAAAAGCGCAAGTATTCGGGTGGCCTTTTCTTACTCCTGGAATTCGTTTTTTGCTCGTTCGCACTATTCGACCATGCACACGTCGAAGCCTGAGTAACAGTTTCGCTAATTATCTCTCCGATATAAAGACAGATAATAAAGGACAGACAGACAACATATAGACAGATACAGACAGACGGACAGATAGATATATAAACAATAGATAGATAGATAGATAGATAGATAGATAGATAGATAGATGATAGATAGATAGATAGATAATAGATAATATGTTCACAAGCTCGCCATGGTGTCAAGTCTCAATTCGAGATGAGCTAAGTATAACATGTAATTGTCTTCATTAGGTTAATAAACCCACTATAAGGACAAATATTTGTAACGCCCACCATGTAATATAATCTTGTAAGGTACTATCAACGCCATTAATATTGAGGTTTGTCAAACCCAACACAGTGTGCCGCTGGAGGAACAAACTGAGATTGCTGCGGCAAAACTGAAACTTTTTACAGAGATCAGTAGTGATGTGGCCGATTTATAACACATTAAAGACAACATATGAATCTCGAACTGCGGTTTTTGGGACTTGAACTCGGATATCATGCCAACCGGTTTTGCCCCGGGATCTCCGACGACAGCACTGCTCTGGCTGACTATGCCTCGCCCTACGCCATCTCCTGACGCCGACAAAGCTCTCGCCGAGTGGTGCCTCGTCTCGGACTCCTCGACCATGTCTATCTTTCCTGTGTTTCCTTACTTCCATCGTTTACTGTGGTTCACTGTCCCTGCGCTTCGCTCTCTCTTTCCTCTCTCTATCTATTTCTTTACCTTTTAGTCCTATCCTTTTAATACCGCCTCCACCTCCCCCTCGTGAGCTACTGTTGAGTGTCCTCCCCTGAGAGACCTTGCGGGGCTCCTTTTCCCCTTTTTTCATTTAAAATCACTCAGACACTGTGGTTCATGTACTGCTTTTGCCTCAATGAATTATAAATTTTTAGTTTGATTCGTTTACTGTACCCGCCTTAAAATGCGTCAAAAGCCATGAATATCATGGTGTGATTTTTTTTACAAAGCCGAAATCGAGCGCTTGAATTTCATACATAGCCGATAGTTCAACGAAATATTGTTGGTTCAGGTAATACATTGTTGAAAAACGCCACGAGCATTCGTGGTACGCGCAGCACTGTCATCAAAACAAGCAAAAACTCAAAGAGCGACGTTTAATAGCCTCTACTTGGGTAACTGTCACCTCTTGGTGGTATGATGACTTAATACTAGTCATTTTAGTGTATAGTAGGTCTATCTATCTATCTATCTATCTATCTATCTATCTATCTATCTATCTATCTATCTATCTATATATCTATCTATCTATCTATCTATCTGGCCGCTGCCTGCTGGCTGGCGCGCTGGCCGCTGCTGGCTGGCTGGCTGGCTGGCTGGCTGCGACTTTTAGCTCTCCTGGCCATGGTATCAATACAAAATTGGTATGCTATAACATGACAGCATGATAAGCATAAGTGACAAGTCACACTTTCAATATTTGATATTTAGTGCCGCCCTAACGTCTTACTGCTTTCGCGGTGGTATAGCTCTAATGACATGTGGAAAATCGTATGGTATGACATGACTGCATGGCTTACACAAGCGAAAGACCCGAACAGCATAAATCATGGACATGCGTGTCATGTACAGCACATTCACATGCGCCTGCTGCCGTTTCACTTTGCATGTACCAAGTTTGGTGTTACGGGACGTGAATGAACGACGAATGTATGTGACTGACGCAAACATGGTAATTATGAAATGCGTGAGCTCATTGCCATTTTTATAAGCTTCACTTACTAAAAATTCGGTATTCATGACGTGTAGATATGATGAGGGCATGGGACAGGGCAAGCATGATAGCCATCAGGTACGTGTAGTGTAATAACATGACTACATGCTACGCTCTTGATGCACTCACGGCTGTTTCGCTGGCGGTACATGTACCAAAATTGGTGTTATATGATTTCAATAGATGACGAAGGTTATGAGTGGTGTAAACGCAATAATCACGACACGCGTGTCATGTAAGCACACGACAACCTAGAACGCTTATTATGTGCTCGCGGCCGTTTCTCTAGCTCCACATATAGCAAATTTGGTATCACTGGACGTGAATAAACGACGAAAGTAAATGACACGTCCAAAAATGATAATCATGACATGCGTGCCAATGTGAAACAATGACTACATGCTACGCTCATAGCAAGCTTGCGGTCTTTTCACTGGATCTACATATATCAAATTTCATAATACGTGACGTGAAATAACGAATAATGTATATGAAAGGTCCAAGCATATTAATCATGATATGCCTCTCATGTAAAACATTACCACATGCTACGCTCATAGCGCGCTGGCGGCCGTTTTGCTAACCCAGCATACACCAAATTCAGTATTACGTTGACGTGAATAGAGGACAGAAGTAAATTACACCTGCAAGATGATAATTATGGCATGCGTGTCATGTAAACTTGACTACATGCTATGCTCTCATAGCACGCTCGCTGTCCTTTGGATAGTTCGACATATATCAAATTTAGCTTCAGGTGACGTGAGTAGTCGTGTAAGGTAAATGACACGTTTAAAAAGATAACCATGACATGGAAGTTATCTACGACGTAATTTATCTCTGCCTTGCACCGTTTATTCTTATTTTAAAATGACATATTCACAGTCCTTATTCGTACTTTGCATATTATCGATTCCCACAGTACGTGCGAGCGGCCAATCTTTTATGCAGTGACTGACGAGGTTGAAAAATTATGCCTGAAGTGGGTTTGCGTCACAGTTAACAGGTACAACGAACAATTTTTAGGAAAATAATTTTTGAAGTTTAATGACGGCAATCGAGACAATCAATGCGAACGCTCTCATATGACGAAATAGGAAATAGTCATAAATAGAAAACAAACACTTTAACGATAAAACTTGCCATACGCGAATAACTCTTCATTTGCTTCTGGTTGAGGTATAAACGTGATTTTAAATTATGCCAGCACATGGTGCAAATCTTGTATTATATTGAACGGAAATTGAGAAATTTGTAAATTTTGTACTTTTTCTTTTTGTAAAGTTCATTTACTTGACGCGTCTAGAAATATTTATTGTGTAAAACATACCTTTTACGGAGTAGGTTAAGTATTCAATGGTCCAAAATTCATAAGAAAGAAGTATTGGCACAGAAAAAAATGCAAATATAACACATTTTGGCTAAACCCTCGAAAACTTGTGGAGAAAAAATTGCGTAATTATTACTCAGCTTCAAGCTCTTCATACAAATGCCTTTATCTTATACCTAGAAAACGTTGGGTATAGAAAGGAGGAGCAGTACCTTTGAAACCATTTATTTTCAGAAACTACAGCCACATGACAATCTGGGATGTTTGGAAAGCACCCACGTTATTAAAGGTGTTTTTTTTTACTTGTACATATTATAGCAACTCGCTTTTTTTCGATGCCAAAAGTCAGCACGGTTTTTTTTCTTGCACAACTTAGATGATCGACAGAATGGCTGCGACGTTTACCGTTGAATGTACCCTGTCACCTTGCACTCGATGCCGAAAAGTGTATCCGAAATGGGCAGCAAAACCCAGAAGCTAAAACTGAAGACCCATTGCAAAGGTGTTTCTTGGATAGTTTGAGGGATATCTATGATGTGTACTGTTCGAAACTACATGAGACAATAAGTACCCGCGCTCAACATGAATCACTGCGCAGTGTGCACGTGTTATTGTCATTGCACTTGATTTTCCTAGAAGCGATGCCGATGAGTGGGCTTCTATCTGTGGCGAGCAAATCACTCATTGCCTGTATTTTTGCCGCCAATGAACATCGCCGCGTTCAAACTAATTTATCTTTTGGTGTGACATGAGCTGTAAGATTAGAGGGATTGAACTTGAAAGTATGAATAATGAAGCTTACTCGTACGTCAACAGTAATTGTTCGCGTGATGCAGCTGCAGTTGACGTCATCAGATATTCAGTAAATATCATAATTTCTCGGTTGCACGAACACTTTGAACCGCAAGCGATTCCAATTATTGCTGATCTCTATAAAAAGAGCCCGTTGGTGACAAACGCAGAAGTAGGTGCTTTATCCTGAGTAGTGTGCTTCGACGAAACCCAAATATGTTCGTGGTTCGACCAGAGGTAGGTTTTCAGTTCCAGCAGAAAACTGAATTGCATAACTTAACTCTGGAACGGTCAACTCTTCTCCTGCATGCAGACATGCAGGGATTTAAAACCGCGGATCTTCGCAGTCAATTTCCTGTCACTTTTCAAAGCGCATCCACAACGTCGGCATTCAGCACCAACTGACCCGGTAAAGTTCACTGACAGACTTCTTTTGCAGTGTATGCACGTTTAGTTTACCGACCGCAGTAACTGTTACAGGTGACACAGAGCAGTGGGCTGCGCTTGTCGAAACGACACGATGGATAATTCACGCGGCGTACATCGGCAACGCGAGTCGCATAACCTGCAGCAATGGTCGCGCCTGTACCTCCCGCCGTACGTCTAGCCCTTCATGTAGCCGCTAAACGCTGCTCTATACACATCCTGATGAAGGTGCCAGAAATACAAGAGCAGCGAACTTTAACACATCACGAAAACACCGCCTGAAACCATTGAAAAGGTATTGCCAAAAGTAGCGCACCTGATGTCTCTTGAGTAGGGCTTCATGCGCGAGCCAGTTTGCTTACAAAAACCAAAGCGTAATAGCCAATAAAAAGTGCGACTGTGGCGTGAAGGGTGACATATGGTAGAAAACAAACTGTAGGAATTGGCATCGTGTTTCCAAGTTAGTTCTTTCTGATATATAAATAAAATAAATGTAATTGTTGCTGGAAGCTTTATAATTGTTAATGGTTGTGTTGTTGCTTGTGTTCAGGAAGCAACCACAAAAATGGTGTGAAAAATAAGACATAATATTGCGATGAGAAGACTGGATTCTAAGATTTGGCAAAAGTCACCACAACTAGAGCACACGCAATTTAAAGACTCACAAGAAAAAACAAACACTATGGAGAGGAAAAGGTATTTTTGTTATCATGCAAAAAACAGCAAGCGAATTAAAGCTTTTTACTGCTACTTATTAACAAGCTTGCAGCAAAGAAGATGTGAGCCTATTGCAAAAAAACGAAATACGAAATCTAAATTAGTTTAGCCTACTTGGAGTGGGTGCCACTCACCATTCTTTTTTCCCCCTCTATTTGTCCTAAGTCAGCAAGTGTATGTAGGAGCAGGTGCCTCGGTGACAAAGAAAAAGAAGTCAATGACTTTCAAGTCACGGATGGGTAGGTGACAGTCTATTGCAGCGTCTTCATTCGCGGGGGTGACTGTTCGCTGAAGTGAAGAGGTGGCAAGAGGTGATCCGGTAGACTGGAAATAAAGGACACACGCAGAAGGATTAATAAGGTTTAAAAAAACTCTTGAAGAAGCACACCGCAATTATACACAAATTTGTGAAGAGCGCTTTGCTTCAAGTAATTTATAAAAGAAAATAAGCTCTCACAAAAAAAAACAACGGCGGGAACCTTGTTTTGTAAAGGCGTACCGTATAGGCACGATTAATTTTTTTTCCTTTCAGAGAAATCACCTATTGGAATAAGCCTGGCTTTGCACCTCCAATAAGCAACACCCACGCGTATCTCCAGGCAGCTAGGGGCACGCAGTGAGTGGCTATTGATGGCGTGGCCTAGAAACGTGATGCATCCCTAAATACTCGGGTAAACACTTGCGAGTGCGAGCACACGAATGACTTGAAGCACGCACGGAAGCGGCAACCATAATACCGGTCATGTAATATGCCTACAATTGCGCCACATAACACCCAGTGTGCACATGCACTTAGCCGATTTCTTTTATAACACAATACGCCATTGAAGATGCCCGCGAGTCACCTGAACAAGAAAGAGAAACGATGATTAAAGTGTGGAGAGCTGGGCTGGTTGATTGTATGGGACTAGAAAACAGTGCGAAAAGGACGCGGCACACTGAATGGGAGCGCACACAGGGCTGACTCTCTACATTCTTTACTGCAAAAACAATGCACCGTCTACAAGAACACAATATATCGAGCCCCCTCATAGAATGTGACAGGGCATATCACAGATAAACTGCCTACAGCACTACTGAAGTTATAAAAATACTTTTACATAGATAAGCCGGTTCCTTTTCCACTATTGCGATTGACGGAGTGCGGACACAGTCTACAACCACCTGCGCAATCTGATCCACTTCAACATCTTCGCGTGTTACGGGATCATGGTATTTTCGAAATTCTCGAAAAGCAGTGAGCATCTGTTTGAGAAACAGTTCAAGGCTCGCCTACTATCTCGAGTACGTTTCACATTGTTGGCATGATCATTTACCCTACCGTTAGAAGAATGACCCGCCTGACCTACGTCAAAGTTGATATGCCTGGCTGGATGCTTCTTTTGGCAACATTCATGGTTCACTTAACTGCAGACAACTGGTAGTAGCGTACGCAGAATAGACGCAAACCTTTCGAGTACGCGCAACCGGGATGGAATATCGCCATAAACTCCTTCGGTAAGCACATTACCGGCTAGCGTACTGCATGAACGATGGGATGCGCGTGTCAAGGTTGGCGAGACCATGCTACAGTGGGAAGAGAAAGTGGACAGCTTCGGAGAGACCCTCACCGGGACCATGGGAAGCAAGGGTAGTCTATAGTACGAGCTGTGTGACTGCTACCTAAAAGAGCGGCAGTGCTCGGTTGTCAGAAATTTATTTCAGACGGTCGGAACTTGTAAATTCGTTCAAACAGGAGCCATTTGGATCACTGCTGTACATAAAAGTGTTGTTCTGCTAAAGTTTCCAAGGCCAGGCTTGCTAATACGCACACGGACTGCGTCTGGCGAGCAGCCATGTGTGCAAAACGTAGCCTGCCTGGTTTTTAGCGTAGGGCTGAGTCGTAAATCTTCAAATCTTGAAATACCTCTGCATTAGCTTAGTTACGAATGTCAAGCCGTTGCATGTCAAAATATTTACTGCAGTGCGACACCGTAATGAAGAAATATGCGTGAACAGAGTAACAGCTTATCGAAATACAGGTTCCGCGATATAGTAGCGAAAGTAAAAATATGACTTATAAATTGTTGGATGTTATGTTTTTGTTGGTAACACACAAAGATAGTTTCAGAAGAGAAGTTTTCGTTTGAAAAAGAATTCTATATGAACAACCACAAAGTAGTACAAAGCTTAGCTTCGCCTCGCCTTCACTGTATAGTGCATCAGCGCGAGGTTTCAGTGGTGGCTCTTCGGCAACTAATAATGCCTGTAATACAACTCATTTCCCTTTTTTTAAAGTACTGCTGTATAAGATATCAAAAATGGGATATACTTCTTATTTTATGAAACCCTATCTTCCCTTTTGGACCAAGAAAGGGCCGGTTATAATCAACCGCTTCTTAAGCCCAAGGGGCAGAATTGTAATGCAGTCGATGGCCTGCAAGAGAGTATTAGGACGTTGTGTTCGGGTTCTTATAATAATTGTAGATGACCTTTTCAATATTTATTGTGATAATTAAAGTATAGTTCACCTAAATGTTTTATGACGTTTGTAGGCCGATGCGTGATCGCCTATGACTGGTTTGCATGATGAAATTATGTATTCTCGGTGTACTCACTCGGAATACTTTGATACCATGTTCATGAATGACACCTAATTCGCCATTTCCGTCTCTCGTTTCTACCTTTCATTATTATTATTTAAATGCCCTAGGGGGGTCGTTGAATTGGACGTCTTTAGGATCGGTGCCTGAGTCAAGAAGAAAACGGTATCTCAGTTTTTCTGCGAAAAGCACGCCGGAGAGGGCGGGCCTGATGATGATCATCCAAATGAAAGTATAGTACTCCCCCACCCTCCCGACCTGAAGTGCCGTGCAGCGCGACACGGAAAGAGGTTCGACAATAACTGCTGCAATAGGTCCCATCCGCGTTACCGTCCTTGACGAGAGAGGCACCACTGCAGATAGCCACAAACCCCGCTGATTCAGAGGCGCGAGCGGTTGTTCCATTTTCATGCTCCTGGCAGTGCGAGCGTGTAACCCATCACCTAGCGGCATTATCATCACAAGGAGGAGACAACTTGGCGCCGGTGGAGGAGTGTGGCAGCACCGTCCGAGGTGATGTGTGTCCAGTAGTTGGACCGAGAATTTTAAAGCCCTCCCTCCATCTAAGTGCGGGGAAAAAAGGACTCTTGATAACCAGCCGCAGTGAGCTTCTGCGTGATCTATCAACGTGATTGTCACGTTGTAACGATATCTTGGTCAGGATGTTCGTCTTGTGGCGAGAAATTCTCGCTTGTAAATAATGTAGAATAAACCTCTGTACAGTTTTAAAGACGATAGTCTCTGTTGGGGTACTTTGAAGCGAAAATTTTGATCTGCTTGTCTGTCTGCCTGTCTCTACATTTGGCTGTTTGTCCACTTCGAATGGCATTGGATACTTGAATCGGCCGCCCATCCGCAGCACCCACCATTGTTGCTCAAGATTCAGCCTTCTACTTGTGCAATTGTCAATTAAAAAGCCATTATTTCACATGCCTGGGGCACCATAACAACACGTATATATTCTGCATGTGCGTCGTTTACTATAAAATCCATACATAAGTAGTTTTAATGACCGTAGCGCTTATCACGCTGCGCTGCTCAAGCAACGCTTGCACGAAAAGGCGAGTGTTTCTAACGCTTTGCTAAGACGAGACAATGATGACACTTACCCGTCGCCTTGCGTTCTACACCTTATCACCTCTGAGATGGGTGCGCATACCCGTTTCAGAGCCACACACTTTGTTTTCTAAAAAAACTGCCACATGGCACTCACATTTTACGTGTGCCATGACTTGGTGCGCTCGTTCACCTCTGCTGCACGCTCAAGGCACTCTAACGCAGCACCTCAAGAATACCATTCATCGATTCTCTTGCAAAGGACATCAGATAAATGCTTTGTTCACTCTCTTCCCATGCAAGACTATCGTATTTCGACGATATTTGCAGATTAACATTTAGATAGGAAGCCAATTTTTTCCCATCAGTCTCTTTATGCTCGGTGTCTTCCTCCCGAGTCCCCGGTGCCGGTAACGGCACAGTTCCAACAACTCAACAACAAATAGCAGCGGTCGGATAGCTCCAATCGCGGATCTAACAACCAACTGGTGGCAGCAGCGTGATTCTTGTCAACCCACAGTTCTAATGGCTGGTGGCAATGGTGGGATCCTCAAAACCGCAGCCTCGAAAAATGGGGGCAGTGGTGAGATCCTGTCAAAAACCCCGTTCCAACAACTGGTGTCAGCGGGCATCCTACTGACATCGGCACTTCAATAGGGTGCTAACAATGTTAAAAACGCGTCACCATGACCATTACAGGCTTTTATTAAAAAAATTTTAGCACCTTTGGACAACTAAGGAAGAAGGAAATGAAAATAGAAAAATCTCTCCGGAAATGGTGACTGTAGTGTCGTATAGAGGCATGATATCGATTAATCTTCAACGTGTTCATCTAGAGTACATCATTTTATGATGGACACCAGTGTTAAGTGGTCGCGCTTCGGCCTATGCCTGAAACATAATAAAAAAAAGCTTAGGTAAATTGTACACTTTTATGTTAACGAATATAACCAAGACAATGAGTATGAATTATCTAAACTAAACACTACGTCTCAATATTGTCTTGCGGGTCATCGACTGCATTTTAATTTAACCCATGGAACTAAAAAGCGGTTGAATATACACAGCACTTTTATCGTCCAATAGCTACTTCAGTCACAAATTATGATGCGCTGTCAAAAACGTTTCAAATTCACGAGGCATTATTGGAGGACTTCAAGCATTACATGCCAAGTGAAAAAGTGAAGAAAAACGTTGCTTGGTGGGAGATTCATGAAAATAAAGTTAATGAATGTGCAACCAATTATGTAATCATTCTGTCATCAGTCAACTCAGTCATGTTCAGTACTTGCATAAGAATATATATCTATTAGACCTAAATTACAAGGACACTTTTCTTTTTGGGTGTATCTTTTAAAACAAAGAAAAAATACTTTTCACGTTGGTCTTGTAATGCGTCACAACGAACCATCTTCGAACGTAGTATAGTGTATCAAGCAGAGTAACCCTCTGCAAAAATAAGCTGCATACTGAAGTTCAATAATCGCCAGTTGTACACTAAGGAGGCATCTACAAAAGTGCACACTCAGTTTAGAGCCGTTGGAGAGCCGTTGGAGTTTAGAGCCGTTGGTGCACACTCAGTTTAGAGCCGTTGGACTCAATGCGCGACGTGCCATTAAATTTGGCGTGTACTAAACCGTATAGATAAGATATCCTTCAATCAAATAAAGAATACTGCCCTTTTTTGAAGTTCTATGCAACAGTATGATGAGAACAAGTGACGATCCGTTGTATGAACTGTATATTTGCTGCCAAAAGGTCGCCGCTGAAACCTCACGCGATCGCGCTGTGCACTGAAAGCGAGGCAAAGGCAAGCGCCTTACCATCTTGTGGTTGTTCAGATGGATTTTTTTTCATGCTAAAACAAAACCACTGTTCGAAATTATCTGCATGCTTTACCAAATCAGCATAGTATCCATAGTATCCAACAATAGATAGAGCATATTTTTTTATTTGAACGCTACAGTGAAAAAAGTAACTGCAATATGATTCAAAACGCTATTTTTCTAAACTTGGTCACAATACTATGGCAATGTTTTTTTCATCATTATCTTTTGTAGTATGCGAATATTTCTCAAGGAACCTATAAAAAATGTCATCACATTGCCCGCGAACAAGTTTGTGGTTTTTGTAAAAAAGCACAAAACGTGCAGCTTCTTGCAATTTTCTGCCACAGCAAAAAACAAAGCAATTTAGAACAAAAAAGCACGAACTTTCGTATTCCTTTACGACTAGCGCCTTGACATTATGCCAATAATTATTTCTTGCTAGCAGCTCAAACTAGTACTAATACATAAAATGTTTAGCGCGACACAGTATGGTAGTGACACCCCCGGCAACTAATAATTGGTTTGTGAAGTACGACGCCTCAATGACTACATCTACATTACCAAATAATGGGAAGATTTTTTCAGCATGATCGAAGATGGTCCGAAGTTGACCGACAACACATAAAACAAAGTGACCTAATATATATATATATATATATATATATATATATATATATATATATATATATAGGGGGGGAGTGCGTGTGTGTAAGATAATATTAATGAGTAATATTACTTTTGTTATCAATTATATTAAGTGTTTTTATTGTTACTATTACTTCCATTCCCTCCAACACTAGATTGATCAGAACATGCTAATAATGCCTAATATATAACAGCCCGAAAATATTGCTTTATTACAGCGTGCTATAATGCAGCCACTGCTAACATTTGGATTCCTCCTGGTTTTCCACCTGGTGTTTTCGCATTTTAAGTATATGGCACATGACTCTAATTTCTCAAACATTTTGCCAAGAAAACATCTTCACTTAAGAAGATGCGTTTCAGATTTTTTTTAATTTAACTAGCTGCGTCTCATCACCATCAAGATTATATTTTGCACCTAATTTTTGTGATGGTAAAAGCTACTTCAAAGAAAATGTAGGAACGAACGAAGGCCAAAGCGCCGTATTTTGCAGTGTTTTTTCTTGTACTAGCGTCTCATTCGTCATCAACAACCCAAAGTATTACGCCCAAATAACAGCGTTTTAAGTGATGTTGAGATGTACTGTATCGCAACTATCCCTCCCAATGATTTCCTGTTCGACTTGCTTTGTGTGACCTAATTTAATATTAATCCAGTTAACTTCTAAATACCTCAAATTCAGACAACACTTCGCTCGCCTCAATGGTGTTTCATATCTCTTGATAACCATTATGGTGTTCCAACTGTCATCCTCTTCTCTGTCCTATTGTTTATATAGCAGCCCCGTTTGAAGTTCAAAATTTATCATTTCTTCTACTTTACAGAAAGAGGAGTAAGAGCTAAAGGGTTTGGGGTCTGACAGAGGCTCTAAGGTCTATTTATTTCGCTTTGTATAGAGTAGAATATCCGCGGCCCATATTACACGCGATCCAACTTTTGCTCTTAGCTATGTCCGTCACTCGACGACGGACCACTGCTTCAATGCGCATGCGCGAACTTTTCCTTCTATCCTCGCATAAGCACGAAGAGCTGTATGGACCCTCTCCTTGCGCACTCTCTTTTGCAATGGTGCTATAGACGCCAAGATTGGCGCCAGTTGTAGAAGCATCGGTAACCTAGGCTGGGACAGCAGCGCAAGCAGCACCGCTGAGCAAAGCGTGAGAGCTATTTAAGCCAAACTTAAACAAACAGAGAGACAAAGACTCCTAACTCCGAGCGGGCGAAGCCGAAGCGCCACGGCGACACTACGCTAAGAACCCCGAGACGGCAAGGCAACGTGCAGCCAAAACGCCACTGAAGCGGGAAGCTGCAAATCCCAAAGCGACCAGGCAACGGGAGTCTGTAGCCATGACATTGAGGCGTTCTAGACAACTGCAACGACTGGAAACACATAAATGGGAGAGGAGTAACATAAGCGGTACACCATATGTACCCTACTACCTCTACACATATAACGCACACAAAGAAACTTACAAATGAAAACAACAAATTGAAACACAAATAAACACGAGTGCTGCTTCGCATCCTCACATGGTTCGCCTTAGTAGGAAATGGTGCCCTTTTTTAAGGGTGAAGCTCCTTAGCGGGTATGCAGTACCTCCTCCGTATGCATGTAGTAGTACGTAGCCAGTGGTGGCACATACCTTATCTAGAGTGGGTATGTCCCACAGTGGATGCGAGATGGGAGATGGCAGTACTTGAAGTGTTCACTAGATGGACGCATGGGCGAACGCATGGACAGACGGAGAGACTAGCAGACGGTCAAACGGATGGACGGACGCACAAACGGACGGGGTGGATGGACGAACTCTTGGACGGACGCACAAATGGTCGCGTAGGCGAACGGAAGCAAGAACGAACGGAGGAACGGATGGAAGCATGGAAGGGCTGATGAAGGCTTCGCCCAGCTCATCATCATTCACTGCGTGGATGTGCTGTGATTTTTTGTTGCTTCGCCAATATTGTCGTCATCTTCTCATAACTGCTCTCTTGATCAAGTGCTCTCATGATCAGTCCCTCAACTAGGAGTACACCAAGATATATAGGTTAGGGTAAGATGGTTTGACGAACACGACTCACTGGTCGCTTTAAAAATAACTTCCCAATCTTTACACCTACATCATCATCATCATCATCATCATCATCATCAGCCTGACTACGTCCACTGCAGGACAAAGGCCTCTTTCATGTTCCGCCAGTTAACCCAGTCCTGTGCTTGCTGCTGCCAATTTATACCCGCAAACTTCTTAATCTCATCTGCCTACCTAACTTCCTGCCTCCCCCTAACCCGCTTCCCTTCTCTGGAAATCCAGTTAGTTACCCTTAACGACCAGCGGTTATCCTGTCTACGCGCTACATGCCCGGCCCATGTCCATTTCTTCTTCTTGATTTCAGATATGATATCCTTACCCCCGTTTGTTCCCTAATCCAAGCTGCTCTCTTCTAGTCTCTTAAGTTTACACCTATCATTTTTCTTCCTCAATTTAAGCTTAACCCTCTTTGTAAGTCTCCAAGATTCTGCTCCGTAGCTAAGTACCGGCGAGAGACAGCTGTTATATACCTTTCCCTTGAGGGATAGTGGCAATCTACCTGTCATAATTTGAGAGTGCTTGCGAAATGTGCTCCACCCCATTCTTATTCTTCTAGTTACCTCAATCTCGTGGTTCGGCTCCGCGGTTATTACCTGCCCTAAGTAGACATAGTCTTTTACAACTTGAAGTGCACTATTACCCATCTCGAAGCGCTGCTCTTTTCCGAGGTTGTACATTACTTTCGTGTTCTGCAGATTCATTTTAAGACCCACCTTTCTGCTCTCCTTGTCTAACTCCATAATCATGAGTTGCATTTTCTTCCCTGAGTTACTCAGCAATGCAATGTCATCGGCGAAGCGCAGGTTACTAAGGTAGTCTCCTTTAATTCTTATCCCTAACTAGTCGCATTCTAGGCTTCTGAAAACCTCCTGTAAGCACGCGGTAAATAGCATTGGGGAGATTGTGTCCCCCTGCCTTATACCTTTCTTGATTGGTATTCTGTTGCTTTCTTTATGAAACTCTATGGTAGCAGTTGATCCCCTGTAGATTTCTTCCAGGATCTTTATATATACTTCATCGACGCCCTGATTCGGCAGTGTCTGCATGACGGCTGATATTTCTACTGAATCAAACGCCTTATTGTAATCTATCAAGGCTATATATAGTGGTTGGTTATATTCTGAGCATTTCTCTATTACCTGATTGATAGTATGAATGTGGTCGATTGTTGAGTAGCGTATTCGAAATCCTGCTTGTTCCTCCATCATCAAACAAGTTCAAAAATCCAAGCATATGCACGGAGTGAATGTTTATAATTGGGGAGAAGCGCTGGAGGGTTTTATCGCTAAACCGCGAACAATCCACGAATTAGTATTGTCCACTACATCATCAAAGACGTGACAAACACTGTATATACTAGTACAAGAAATTTCATTGTTCGAAAGTGGTGGCTGTTGTTCGCTTCCGTTTCCCCTTCATTATAACGGCTTCATCACCGTTGAAGTGGTGGATTGGTGATGGGGAATAGTGGGATGTTTGCAAGGACGAAGTAGTGGGTAGTTTGCAAAGGTGCAACTATAGGCGTCCACGTACATACATACAAGGTATGGACAGACCCACGCCTTAAGAAGCTTCGCCCCTAAAACAGTGGCACATACCCGGGGGCAAGTACGTGCCACTGGTTTCCGGGTATGTGCCACAGGTGATTGACATTTTCTATATACCCGGTAATGGCTAGAATCACATGGGTAACTTTAACGCTTGACCATTGAGAAAAATGCTGCCATTGGCGGCGTTGACGGGACAAATGCAAACAATAAATATCAATGTCTGAGCAGAAAATGAAACCTCGCATTGTGCGAGGAAATAAATTATTCTATCTCAGAGCCACACCACGTCTCGGGTATACTTTTTAAATGGACCTTAATCTTTTTTATAATGTCAATTGTGGTTGAAATATTCGCTATTCAATTTTACAAACATTATATACGTGCTTGCATCACACAACCGTCATGTTGGGTTAAGGTAAAATTTAGTTAGGCGCCATTCACTGAAGTTATCTTCTTTAGCAGTGTAGAGGGCTATCATCCCAGCACGCACCAGCGCAAACACCTGCGCTTCATACCAGCTTACCATTTATAGTGTTTCTAATACCCATGCTGGTGCCGGCATCATTACGCAACTATAAACAACTGCTAATATGAAACATATGCAGCTCTTCAACGGAAGTGTGTGCGTGGATTAGCCCATATATTTACAGCGTCTCGCTCAGGAAAAAACACATCACAGCATATCGATGGAGTGAATGCTGATGAGTGCGGCGAAGCGTCCGTCAGCCCATCCCTGCTTCCGCCTATCCGTTCGTTCTTGCTACCGTCCGGCCACGCGACCACCCCTGAGTCCATCCTTGCGTCCATCTATGAGTCCGTTCATCCATCTGTCTGTCTGTCTGTCTGTCTGTCTGTTTGTGCGTCCATCCGTCGTACGTCCACGCATCTATCCATCCGTCCGTCCGTCTACTAGTTTATCTGTCCATCCGTCCGTGCGTACATCTAGCGAATACTCCAAGTACCGCCATCTACCGTCTCGCTTCCCCTGTGGCACATACCCATTCTAAAGCGGGTATGTGCCGTCGGTGGCTACGTACTACTACATACATACAAGCGATGGACAGACCTACGTCTTAAAGAGCTTCACCTCTATAATTCAGGGGACACTAAAGCTTCGCCTTTGGGATTTGAATGGGATGGCGGCATTCTGTTCCTAGTGCGCACTTCAAACACATAGTGCATGAAATATTTTCGAATTTCCTATGCACCCACTACGTGCCCAGGCGCTGTAGCGGATGTGCCTTTTGTAGTGGTGTACCGGCTTTCAAACACGAATCATTATGAACATCACATAATCTGACCCCCGTTGGAAAAGGACACTTGACCATGCATTATTACTGCAATGTTTCATGTTGCATTGTGAAGCATGTATACAGAACGTGTGTGGTTTGAAAGCATGACAGCTATTTTCACTACATTTCCAAGCAGATGAAGTTGTTTTCACTATTTTTATAAGCAGAGGAGGAAACGTGTGGATCGCCCGCTTGCCACGCAAACCTCCACAACCCTGGTTTACTCCTCACTCGGCTCCAGAGTTTTTTTTTATTCATCATTTATTTGTTCTATTTGCATCGTCCTCAATATTTCGCTAACTTATAAGATGAAGATTTTTCACTCACAACGAACGTTGCCAACACTGACACAGACACCGGAATTTCTGCCAAACGAGCTCTTTACGCTAGCGCGTTAAAAAAATGGAACACAGGAGCTTCCGTGTTTTTTTTTTTATTTTCCACTGCAGGCTCCGTGATCTTTCCTTTTACACCAACTTGCTTTGTTTTGCTCCATGTTTCAGACTCTCATGCCACAATTAACCGGTCAGAGGCATTGTTTACTTTTTGTTGTAAACGCGGTGGCTGATTTCCTGACATTTTGACGCATGCGCTCGAGCCAATGTTTGCCATTATGTAAAACAATCGCTAATTGCGGAGCACATACGTGATAGTATAGGTATTTCTTTGAGAAATAAAGGAAATTCAATGCCTTACTTCAATCGTCAACTTACAATTGCACGGATTTTGAACATAAGTTTTTGTTTATCATAGAATATTAGCCAGAATTTGTAGGTGTAGATTTTATTCCCAAATAACTTTTCGCAACTGGTTACCACCGCTTATGAAGCGCAGACATCTGAAAAGTTTTGGTCACTGACATAATTTCAGATAACTTGAACACTTGCTAACACTTCGCTTGGGAAATTATGGAGAAAAGAGCTCCTCGAGTGACGCGTTTTGCTGCAATAATTTTATCACTTGTTTTTGTGGAGAAGAAGGGTAGCTGTGGAGCTGTGAAAAGCACATGGATATACACTCTCGGTGATATTTTGCCATCCTTGTCACAGCCGTTGTCTGCAGAAGTCCAAATCACAGACATTGCCCCAACACATATGTTAATTTGGCGAATAAAAGCACATAACGAACGTTGCTGCAGTAGCGTTGAAGTGGGACGGCGATGAGAAAAGCGAGGCCTACAGACGGCGGCTGCTCAATCAGAGAGAAATCACGAGAGCTGTTTTTGGCTAGTTTGTATGTGAGGGGAGTGACCAAACTTGACAGCATATTGTCCATTTAGCATTTATTCTAAAAGAATCTGCTTTTAGCCTTTTTTAGTACAGTGAACTTTTTGTGAGTTTCATTTGGTGGGTTGCTTCCATTCCTTTCGGTCTTTTCTACGACAATTGCATTTCTTTTTTTTTTAATTTGCATTGTGTACATCGTTTTAGGCCATCTCTACTTTGCAATGCTTTGTTTCATTGTGTTATATTTTTTGCTTTGTGTACTATTTTCGCATTTCATGTACTGCTTTCCCCTTTGTTTACTTTTAGTTTTATTATTCTTTTTCAAGTAAATGTTCACTTTTTGCTATTCTTTCGCTCGCCGATTGCCTACCCTGCTCTGCGCAGTGCACTGAAACTAATGAATTCTGAAGAACGACCAAGTAAATGGGCCTCGTTTTCTGACACAAAACCGGCGTGACAGTGCCTGCTATCAGTTCTCCGACGAGGATGCCACGACCAGTTGACCTACCAAACCGTGAAACTACACCACCTTTTAATACAAAAAGGCCACGACATTGTCTTCAGTGGTTACCTGGGAATTGTAATATAGGCGGAAATGATTCTGCAGATCACATGCTGCTCGCATGTCACATGAAGAAGCAAACAGTGTGCCAATTCCACTTTCAAGAGCAGACGCGGCGAGGGAGATTCGTCAACTGGCCCCGCAGTCTCACACTAACTGAGTGGAACACACAAAGCATACGACGTACAAGACTGCAGGAGCTTGAGCCTTCACTAAAACTCCGTCCTCCTACCAGCCTACATTGATGTGAAGCTTCGCTTCTCTATTTCCTTTGGCTGGGAGTTGCTTTGACGAAAGCTTATACCACGTTGATCGAAATTACTGACAGTGCGGCGTGCGATGTTAGCGGCACCGACGAAATATCGAATACCTGCTGTGCCACTGTCCGACTTGCCAACATAATGCGGCGACTGAATGATCGGCCTATTTCTGCGCAGGTTGCTATTACAGCAACGCCCACATGCCTCGACATACCACAAGGCAGTGAAAGCCCTGCTGTGTTTCCTGAGAAAGACAGGCTTGTACGAAACGCGTCCGACATGCGGTGGGTTCTACACGCTGCAGTAAAATTACTGTCAGTCTCTCCTTTTTTTTCTTTTTCCTCTCTTCTCTTTTTTTCTTTTCCCTCTCTTCCTTTTTTCTCATCTTTCTTGTCCCCTTCCCTATTCCCCCAGCGTAGTGTAGCCAACCGGTTGTCTTTCTGGTTAAACTCCCTGCCTTCTCCCTTTTGTTGCTTCCTCCTTGCCTGCCCTGTATTTATTCAACAAAATATTGCTATGAGGTCCACTTGACTGTATTTATTTCGGCGCCACCTCCACTAATAATTAGGAACCATTTCACTCCAATTTTCGTGATTTTGCACTTAACTTCAAACTTCGAACTTCTTTAGTCAACTTCAAGGGACCCAAAAAGGCTGCTCTTGTTAATGAAATTTTACTACAACTGAAAATCACTGAAATATGCAACAGCATTGAGGAGAGAAGAATCCAAGTGAAAGAGTCAACATTTTTGTACAGTGCTCCTAGCACAGCTTGTTGCTGTGACATGTGTCGCACATTTCAACAACCTGCAGCCTCACCTATAAATAGAGGATTTCAACCTGCCTGAGCCGTTACTACTCGTACGTCGCTGCCGTCCCCCCCCCCCCCACTGCCGTTTTGCCTCAGCGTCACCCCATGATGAAAAATTGATGTTGCACCGCCACCAGTATATGGGCGATCTGGAGATGGCACGCATCGGCTACGCCAATGCTGCATTGCCCAAAACTTCGCAGAATTGATGTAAAAATTGAGCTCGGGTCCACAGATTAGGTTTGTTCAACTCAAATACTGACCATTGCGAAGTTCGGTTAAGTGAAAGATTTTTGCACATCGAGGAATAAGAAGGCCGCCTATGATTTTCCGAAAATTCATTATTGTGAAGTATTCCTTGAACTGATGTTCGTACAATCGAGAGCTCACTCTAGTTTCTGCCATCACAATAATTGTTTTTTTCCTTTTGTAGAAGATGTTTTTTATGTGTTTTAACAACTCTAGGTTACCCCTGAGTGTATATAAGACTACTCACCATAATGGCCACTTGCGGTTCTAACCAACACTCCCAGCTTTTAATGCATATATATATATATATATATATATATATATATATATAATATGTTTATTTATTTATATTGCTACATTGAAGGTGCAGCACCAAGAGAACAACGAAGAGCACGCGCAGCGAGAGAAAAAGACGAGGTTCTCATCCGACCCGATCAGTTTCTCAGTGTTGTGGTATAAATAATGTGAGTAGTCCCTTTATTCAACAGCTGCTGAATATGCATTGTGACACTGGTGGAGGTGCTAGGTACATCTTTGGGACTCCTGAAAACAGCCCCGCATCTAGCACTGAAAGACTTCCACACATCAGCACCCCCTTTCACGGCAGCAACCACCACCTGTTAGGCCTCAGCCCGGAGTTTGGTCCATTGCCGGAAAGCATGACCGTGCCAGAAAGTAAGACGACGCCTGGAAGCACTGGTCCCAACACATTCAGCTCAATCATGACTCAGGTGACTGTTTTGAATTGTCGAATTTCGGTTGACTTATACTGAAACACATATGAGGACGCACATGACTGACTCGAGGAATTGGAGCACGCAGCGAACGTTAACGGGTGGAACGTCACACAGAATTAGGGCTACGTGTATTCTTCGCTTCAAGACGGAGCCCGAAAATAGTTTACGAATATCGTGTGGTCGTCTTGGGATGAGTTTCGGTAGACGTTTCTCTACACGTTCGCGAGCACTGAAAGGCGAGAAATCACACATCGTCTCATCGAGACATGGATTCAGAAACCACTTGAATCTGTTACGATGCTTGTTGAGGCCATCACACGGCTGTTTCGTCGGGCAGATCACAATATGTCCGAAGCCAAAAAAGTTAGCCACCTCATGCGGGTGTTAAGGAGCAGCTGTTCACTGGTCTCGTCGAAAACCCGCCTACAAGTGTTGATTAAGTTTTTTAGGAGGCAACAACCTTCTAAAGCGCACAGTATCTACGCTACCGGCAGTTTAACTACCCAACCCACAGTGCACCAATCAGTGCGGCCACCACAACCACAGCAATAACACCGACGAAGGTTCTTTGCACCAGCTAATACGAGAAATTGTACAAGGAGAGGTCAAGAAGCTCGTGATCAACCCGAGTGAATGTGAAATCACCTCAGTAATAGAAGTTGTGCGCCAGATCAGGCAAGCGCTCTCGCTTCCTGAACTGAACACGAGCACCCCCATGGCAAGCTATGCAGACGTAGTCCGCCGACAGCCAGCTAACGTACCTACACCGCATCAGAACCAGCAGAAACATCCGCCGACAGCGCCTTGGTACTACAGAGTAACTTCGACTCCGAGGCGGCCACCACTTCGCAAAAATGACATCTGGCGTACCCCTGACCGGAAGCGCCTGTGCTTTCATTGTGGAAAAGATGGTAACATCGTTCGGTATTGTTCGTATCACGTCGCAGAGTACCAAGGGTATCCTTCAAGTATTCCTCGGCGCCGTTTCAATGAAACGCCTGCCGTCGACATGAGTGTCATAACCCCGCAGGGTGTTCCTCTTGGGTTTTAGTCGCGCTCACACTGACCTGGGCGTTATCCTCCATCCTCTAAATGGAGCACCACTGACATGCCGAGAGGGAGATCTCCCAGTCCAAGCCAGGGAAACTAAAAGCAGTGACCTCAGGGGAGAAGGTTGCGAATCGTAGAAGTGCTGAAAATGACCCAATACTGTGGAGCGAAGAGAGACAAATTTGTAATCATTCGATGAAAGATGGGGTTGTTACTGCCAAAGTTGCAATTAGGATTGACGGATATGACGTCATGGCATTGGTCGACACAGGCGTGGACTTTTCGCGAGAGTTTGGCAGACAAGCTCAGGAAGGCTTGAATGGAAGGGACGGGACCACAAATTACAATAGCTGGAGGACAGCTACTCACACCTGCCGGAAAGGGCACTGCAAGAATGAAGATAGGTTATGCATCCTTCGCTGCAACTTTCGTTATTCTTTCCGAGTGTTGCAAACAGGCAATCTTAGGATGAATTTTTTTGCGTGAATATGGTGCCGTCATCAGTATACCGGAAGGTGCACTCACCTTTTGAGCGGATCAAAGCGCAGCGCTACACCGAAAATCTCTGCGCGTCATTGATGACGTGACCGTACCTCCATTATCGTGCCTCCTTGTTTTGGTTACGTGCAGCGCACAGCATACTGAAGAAGGAATTTCTAAACAAGTATGATGCTTGTACTCTCTCGCGTGGTTGCAATCGCCAGAAGTATCGTAAATGTTGTGTGCAGTGAATTGGAGGTTCTGTTGACGAATTTTACCAACAAGCGACGACACACAACACAAGGCGCCACAGTTGCCTACTTAGACAAGACCACTGAAATCCGCGAGTGCTGTGTAGTACAACAGGACGAGCCGCAAGCCACGTCAGCCCCACCACCTATTGACGTAAGCACGGATTTATCACCAGCACAGAGACAGTGTCTAGTAGATCTTCACCAGTTCAAAGACTGTTTTCATCGACCTCGAGGGTCAGTCAAACGCCACTCATGAAGCACCGGATAATAACGCAGGATACGGCAAGGCCATTGCGACAGAACCCATACCACGTAGCACTGAAAGAGCGTGAAGCAATCCAGAAACAAGTGAAGAAAATGCTCGATGATGACGTCATCCAGCCGCCAAGAAGCCCTTGGGCATCGCCGGTAGTGCGGGTTGAAAAGAAAGACGAAAGCTTGCGATTTCGTGTCAACTACTGCAAACTGAACCATGTGACAAAGAAAACGCATACCCATTACCGCGCATCGGTATTTCACACGAGAGGCTGAAATAAGCAAGCTGCGTTTCGTCAATTGACCTTAAAAGTGGAGATTGGAAATTGATGTCGACGAGCGAGAAAGAAAAAAAAACGGCTTTTGTAACGCCTCACGGGCATTATGAATTCAAAGTCTTCACCTCCAGATTGTGCTTGGCCCCCGCAATATTTCATACACTAATGGATACCGTTCTGTCAGGCATTAACTGGCAGACATGTCTGGTGTATATGGACGACGTCATTGTTTTTAAGAAGCATTTGAGGAACCCCTGAAAGCCTGCTATCGGTATTCAGGGCGATAAGGTCTGCCGGCCTGACACTGAAACCCGAGAGAGAAATAGAGAAATAACAATATTTATACATCCGGCGTGTAGGAAGTCTCCGGCCTCGCAGGGCGCGGATGTTCTCTACCTTAAGATTACGCCTATTAGTCCGATAATCTCAGAGCCTAGACCTCGAGAATGTTGTGCTCCGACTAGGCGGCAGTTATTCGGGTGCCTCCGCGCCCGTTAGATGGGTCTTCGGCTCTTTTTCTCCGTTGCTCCGCCAAAGCCTCCTCAAGCCGCTGGATGGCCACGGAAAACCGAGAAGTGCTATTTCGGTTTCAAGGAGCTCCACTTCTAAGGCTTGTGGTGAGCCATGAAGGTGTTCGACCTTATCTCGATATGATTTCGGCCGTCAGAAAATTAGCGGTGCCAACAGATCAAAAGCACTCAGCGTTTCCTTGGCAACACGCATACTACCGAACGTTTATTGCCAATTTCTCCCGGATAGCCTTGCCGTTAATACGACTCACAAGAGAAAACGTTTGCGCTCACATGAACTGAAAATCAACAAGCAGCATTTGAAGATCTCCGACAATGCCTGCAGACACCGCCTGTGCTTGCTCACTTTGATTAGGATGCTCTTATCAGGGTCCACACAGATGCCAACAACGTGGGTTTAGGTGCTGTACTCGTCCAGTGGCAAGAATCAGCTGAGTAGATCACATATGCTAGTAAGGCGCTCCCCCGCGCCGAGTCCAACTACTCCACAACGGAAAAAGAGTGTCTTGTTGCCGTATGGGTGTTTACGATGTTTCGTCCGTACCTCTACGGTCGTTCCTTCCACGTTGTCACTGACCACCATTCCCTCTGCTGGCTGACGAACTTGAAAGACCCGTCTCTTCGGCTCACACTGCGAAGCTTAGGCCTTCAAGAATTTGATATGAAGGTCGTTTATAAGTGCGGACGGCAGCATCCGACACCGATTGCTTATCAAGGTCACCGATGAAGCGCGATGATCACACAGAAGATGACAACATGACGTTTGCAGGAGTCGTCCACACCCCTATGATTTCGTGCAAGTAGAAGGAAGACAGCGAGTACCTTCCCGTTATTGAATTTTTGAATGGCGGGACAACAACCGTCCCTAGAGGATTTGCAAGGAGCCTGCCATATACTGCTTACGTAGTGGTATTCTCAATAAGAAGAACTTCTCTCCCAGAGGAAACACCCACCTAATTGTCGTCCCGAGGTGAATTTGTGAGGAGATACTTAGTGCTTACCACTATGAGCCAACGTCCAGTATTGTCGGATACAAATGCACATTGGCCAGAATCCAAGAGAAATACTATCGGCCAAGACTTCCAGCTATTGTGAAAAATTACGTGCGCACGAGCCTCAATACCAGCTGGCATATTAAAACCAATATACAAAACGGCATATATATATATATATATTTATATATATATATATATATATATATATATATATATATATATATATATATATATATATATATACACGGTACGCTTTGCCCATGTTAGAATGAATCTCCTCGGACTATATCCCGACTTCCCATGCGGGCAACAAGTGGGTAATAGTTGCCACTGAATATATTACTCGCTACGCGGAAACAAAGGCATTTTCAAGTGTCACAGTTAATGAAACCACACGATTATTCATAAAAAACATCGTCCTGAGGCATGGTGCTCCGAAATTTATAATAACAGATCGAGGTACCATTTTCACGGCCACGCTCCTGAAGACAGTGCTTTAGCTCAGTAGAACAGCCCATTGGAAAACCACTTCTTGTCACCCACAAACGAACGAGTTAACAGAACGCCTCAACAAGACTATTGTCGACATGTTCAGTATGTACATTGACGTGGATCACAAGAGCTGGGACGACATTTTACCGCACATCATGTTCGTCTATAATACTGTGCAGCAAGAAACAACATGGAGAACGCCATTCAGTCTCCTTCATGGCCGTGAAGTGACCCCGATGCTTGACACCATGTTACTGCACAACTGCAATGACATCGATCTGGACGCTACATCTTATACCCAACAACCAGAAGAAGCGAGGCTGCTTGCGCGCGTCCGAATCAGCCAGCAGCAAAATTACGCAGCCCAACCTTATAATCTGCGACACCGTTATGTCGTCTATCGGCCCGGTGAAAAAATGTCGGTATGGAGTCCTATCCGCTGCCGTGGACTGTCTGAAAATCTTCTGAAGAGGTATTTTGGCCTCAGCACATTTTTACAATGCCTGAGTGACGTAATTACGTGGTCGTTCCTGACATCACCTCGACCGCTCGGCAGCCGAAACCAGAAATCGTGCACGTTGTGCGAATGAAGCCCTATCATTCGGAAGGATTTGCACCTTACTTCTGCTGCACCGCCTTTTGTGGAAGAGCATTGGGACGCTCCTCTTTGGAGGGGGAAAGTGCCGCATTGAATATGCAGCACCAAGAGAACAACGAAGAGCACACGCAGCGAGAGGAAAATACGAGGTTCTCATTCGATTAGTTTGCGAGTGTTCTGGTATAATTAAAGTGAGTTGTCCTGTATTCAACTGCTGCTGTTTCTGAATATATATATATATATATATATATATATATATATATATTGCTTTGTTTTCCTTTTCTGTGAGCTTGCGTGCCTTACGGCTCCCTTTGTGCTAGTAAATTTGAAACTGTATATTTTCCCACCTGCATGGTCTTTTGTGACAGCAGTATACTGTAAATAAATAAATAAATTAAATAAATAAATAACAACCATGATAAAGAAACTTGATTAGGAACCGAGTTCAGCGTCAGCAATATATCTGTTGTCTAAATTGCAACCTCCACCGCGATCATATTGGAGTCCACAAAGAAGCAATGTACATCTCTCGAAGGCGACGTTTCTGTGCGGTACATATGGTGGTACTAAAACAAAGGATTCCACAATTGACGTATTGCTTAGAATGAAGAAATGGTTCTTTTGTGGATTCAAAAAACAGGGGAGTGTTTCCCGTTTCATAAGGTCACTTCTAACGTTTTGTTGTTTTACCAAACTTTCGCTGCTAGGTTTATTCACTGCCTGCTGTAACTACGGCAACTATGACCCAAAGCAAGTGAAAAATGGAAAGGTGATGTGAGATTGAGTTCGTGAATTGTAAATCCTGTGCTGTCATAAAGACTGAATCTGCGTATCGCGTCGCCGTGCTTGTCATAGAGCTTGAGGTAAATGGTAATGCTTCATTCGTCTTGTTTCATTGAAATAAAAGCGCGTAGCACAAATTGTGTTTAACAGTAACATACGCTATTGCTAAGTTAACGCTAAGGCTATGTATGCGGCTAAAGTGGCATTTACTAAACGCTGTAGGTCATTTGTTTCTTGCTTCGACAACTTGCACTCTATGGTGTTGCCATGACGCCATAAGCCTTTGGAAATATACAACTCTTTCAAAGAGAGACCGAGTTTTGCTAGAACAGGGGCCACTACCATCTATGAAGGTTGTAGCGAGTCCGTCCTATGTACGGCTAATGCAGAAGCCTAGCTAATGTTCCAGCCGCACACAGTTGTACTGTGCTTGATTAACGTCCTCTATCCGTAACTTGTCTCATTGCCGATACACGGGTTCGGGCGAATAAGGCAACAGGCTAGGTCAACAAAACGACATTTTATTGTTATACGTTGGCAATAGCGCGTAAATGTCGTGAGGAGATACTACAGAAAAAAGGGTAGACGCTTACTCCTTGGTCGTTGTCGTCCTCAGCTCGCAGGTTCGGTTCCTTCTTCCTAGGCCGGTGTGAGAGAGAGCGTGTGGTCGTCCGCACGCTAGTTTTGTTCTATGACCCGGTTTCTCTTTCTCTGACGAGAATAATACCTTTTTTCGCTGAGGGAGGGGAAATACGTTCCGCGCGCCGAGAAAGGGGTAATCGCGAGTGCTGGCTGCAGGTGTGTTTCATCCCCTTGCAAGAGGCTTTATTGGCCTTCAAAGGGACAGTCATGGCCCTGCAACCAAGCTGTCACGCTGCCATAAAAGGGAAAGGGAGGCTGGGCACACATGCTCCACCACAAGGCACATGCTCCCCCATATATATATTATTTCGTGGGGAGTAATTGTAATGAATTAATGAATCTGAATAACAGACGCTCTGCTGGCAATGAAGAAGAGGATGATGATCGGTGGCTGCAGTAGTAGCTCGCGCACGCCGCTCGCCATTACCCAGCACCTCCACCACTTAAAATAGAGGTGTTGTACGTCGAGAAAGGTTCAGACGTAGCTTGGCAAAATGTCCTTTATCAGGCAGGTCTGGCTAATGGCGAGCGGCGTGCGCGAGCTACTACTGCAGCCACCGATCATCATCCTCTTCTTCATTGCCAGCAGAGCGTCTGTTATTCAGATTCATTAATTCATTACAATTTATATATATATATAGTTGGAGTAATAATTCAATGGGCCAGTTAGTCTTCGTGAAGGTATGGGATATGGCACAACGGGAGCGTTGTCAACAAGGATAAATATATTTGTTTCCCAACAGTTTTGGGAGGGGTCCTCCCTTCATCAGGGAATGAGTTATACTGACATGAGCTTCCAAACCTCCTTGCTGCCGCGTCCCTTTCGCCTTGAAAGATGATTGCGAGAGCGAGAGGGAACTAGAAAAAGGAAAAAAAGGAAAAAAACAAAAACGGAGGAGAAAAAAACGAAAAAAGAAAGAAAAGAAAGAAAGTAAAAAAGAGAAAGAACCACTGTCAACACTGAGAACGAAGCCAACTGTCCGTCTACATCCACATACGGTTCATATCACGTGGTGTTCAGTTCTTGACGTGTGTCGGGCCACCTAAGATTGTCGCCGCGGTGCCGGGAGGGTCCGGGACGGCGTGCCTAGAGATAGGGGTTTCCCCGTAATTGGTCGTTCGGCGGGCGGCGGGCGGAGGGCGGTGTGCGTAAAGGAATATATATATATATATATATGTATATATATATATATATATATATATATATATATATATATATATATATATATATATTCTTTACGAAGGCCGTGCCAAGGCTGAAATGTAAAGTAAGAAAGTATCCAATTTTCGGGTAAGTGTGCTCCTTTCCCTATCGAAAAAACTATCATGGTGGATACTGGAAAACGCGGTGGACGTAGTGGAAATGATAGTGGGTACAGTGGAAATTATGGTGGATATGGCGGGACGTAGTGGAAATTATGATGAATACTGCGGGACATACTGGGTGGCATGGTGTACAGAAGATGGATGAAGTGGAAACGATGGTGGGAAGTAGCGGCTAGATAGCGGGCAATCAGGGGAGGCTCTGCCCCCTTTGCGACAATGGTGGGAAGCACTAAGGAGATGTAGGGTGGTGCTCATTATGGTGGCCTACATGGCGTACCAAGCAGAGAAGCTTTTTGCACCGTTGTGATAATGCCGGGAGGCACTAAGCAGATGATAGGTGGCACCTATTGTGGCGGGTCACATTTTGGAACCATCTAAACTTCCTAAAAAATGAGACGAGTCTAGAGCAGAGTTTTATAACTACAGCCCAAGGTGCAAGGCTAGAAGGGGACGAAACTATTGAATATAATATAAGAACAAGGGTGACAGAAAAATTTCAACAAAGAAGTACTTTATGCACCACAATAGACAAGGACGAGTCAAGTGGTGCAATGGCTCTATTTTCACAACGAGAGTGGGAAAGGGCTGAGATAAGGGTTCCTAGTAGTACATCAACAGGCCCAGATGGCATTCCAATTAGGCTGATAAAGGCATTAAGTCTGAAGTCTAAGCAGGCTTTAAGAGAGCCAGTGAGCAAAATAATAATCGATGGTGAAGTTCCCGATGGAAGGAAACGTAGCAGGATGAGCATGATCTATAAAGGAAAGGGGGACAAAGCTGGCATAAACAACTACCGTCCTATAACAGTGACATCAGTGGTCTACAGACTGGCGATGCAGATTATAAAGGAAAGACTGCAGGCATGGATAGAGGATAAGGGGGTGCTGGGGGAACTGCAGAATGGGTTTCGGAAACACAGGAGGTTGGAAGACAATTAGTTCTCACTGACGCAGTGCATCGAAATGGCAGAAAAGGAACACAGGCCCCTGTGGCTAGCATTTTTGGATATCAAGGGAGCGTACGATAGCGTGGTTCAAGAGGAATTGTGGGGAATACTGGACACACTAGGCGTGGAACATGTAGTCACTAATCTTTTGAAGGGTATCTATAAAGGTAACAAGGTAGTTATAAAGTGGGAAAAACGGGTATCGAAGCCTGCAGAGGTAAAACGGGGGCTTAGGCAGGGGTGCCCCCTGTCACCTTTATTATTCATGATGTAGCTACAAGAATTAGAGGCAAAATTAGAGGGAAGTTGACTGGGCTTCGACCTCTCTTTAGCCAAACAAGGAAAACTTATTGATCAGGCACTACCAGCATTAATGTATGCAGATGATATAGTGCTAATGGCCAACAGCAAGGAAGATTTGCAGACATTGATGGACATCTGCGGTAATGAGGGAGATAGGTTAGAGTTTCGATTCAGTAAGGAAAAATCAGCAGTCATGATTTTCAATGACAACGAAGCTAGTGAGCTTAGAATACAGGAGGTCACGCTAGAGATAACAGATAAATACAAATATCTGGGCGTATGGATAAGCAATGGGACCGAGTACCTGAGGGAACACGAATTATACGTGACGACTGAAGGTAACAGGAATGCAGCAGTGATGAAAAATAGGGCACTGTGGAATTACATAGGTATGATGTTGTGAGAGGAATATGGAAAGAGGTAATGGTTCCTGGGCTGACGTTCAGCAATGTGGTCTTGTGCATGAGATCAGAAGTTCAAGCAAGATTAGAAATTAAGCAACTTGGAATAGGTAGGCTTGCTTTAGGAGCTCACGGGAATACACCAAATCAGGGAGTACAAGGTGATATGGGATGGACATAATTTGAGGGCAGGGAAGCCAGCAGCAAGATAAAATTTGAGAAGCGATTGAGAAAAATGGGGGAGGAGCGTTGGGCTAGGAAGGTTTTCAGCTACTTGTACATGAAGAATGTCGATACAAAATGGAGGATGCGAACCAGGAAGTTGACTGGTAAATACTTAGAAAACAGCGGGTGGCCAAACCAAAAAGAACTATCGGTTAAGAAGAAAGTGAAGGAAACGGAGACTGACATGTGGACAATGGGCATGATTAATAAGTCCGCACTAGAGATTTATTGAACTTTTAAGCAAGAAATTGCCAAGGAAAGGATTTATGATAATACTCGGGGTAGTTCTCTAGTGTTTGAGGCCTTGACGGGAGTACTGCTAACCAAGACATATTGGGCCAAATACGAAGGGGTAGGCACAGTATGCAGTGCGTGTAGAGAGGAAGAAGAAACTGCCGAACACTTGATAATGTTCTGTAAAGGCTTGACGCTGTAGTTCAGGATGATGGCGCAGAGTTTTTCAAAGCACTGGGGTTTAGGGACCGGGAGGGCAAAATAGACTTTAAGTGGGTAGACTTAACTAGAAGGAGGTTATCTGATTGGTGGCTAAAGTCAAGGCAGGAGTGAAAATTAAACCCTTCACTGCAAAGTACGAATTCTCAAACTCAGTTTTTAAAGAAAAAAATCTAGCTTTTGGTTCATCAAGTATTACGGCTTGGTGGCGCTAGCCACCGCCCAATCTAAAGGGTACAGTCATATCCATCCATCCATCCACATGGTGTATCAAGCTCAGAAGCTCTGCCCGTCATTGTGATTATGCTTGGAAGCAGTAAGCGAATTATGGGTGGGCTTATAATGGCGGGCAATATATATAGTGTACAGATCCAAGCTGGAATCTGTACACTACATGTTCTACCACCATTATTTTCACCAAAGGTTAGGCCTACTAACCAAGCCCGTACGATTGTGTTATCCGCGCTGCTGGGTTTCAGAATACACAATTATTATGAGTAAAAATGACAATACAGCACAGCCTTGGCGTCAATTACCCTAACTGAAACATTTTTTATTGTGTACGGTGTCCGCGCAAGAAGCTACAAACATCGATGCGACGCGATTACAGAACTTCCACAGAACGTACCCCTCCCATCACCGACAGCCGCCGGTCACACTCGCCGGCACTTCTGTGGCTTTTATGCGAGAACACGGACTTGGCAATTCGTATCCTTGCTGAACCAATATGATAGCACAGTGTTTCCGGGGCACTGCATTCGTTTAGGCCAAGCTGTTATGTAGTTGTTGCTTACGATAGGGCTAAAGCAGTGGGCTGGCACGACTGCACTCTACGTTGCGCGAAAAGTATCCCAATACTCAATCAAGTGGGCATATATATGCAATGATACCAGAGACGTGATAACGCCTGAGCGGATGTGGCCCTTTGGAGAAAATAATAAACTTGGTAGAACCCGCTGGTAAACTTTACCTGCACCCCAGTCCACTTGGTTTTTTTCTTGGTGGTTGTGAATTGTTACAAAAACAAAGTGCTGGTGTCATCATCGCAGGGGCAATGATTACAGACAGCAGTTGATTGTGTTTAATATACATGCAAGTTTCAGTAGCAGGTGCAGACCTCATATATCTCGAGCACGCGACAAACAAAACAGAAGTTGAACCGTCAGTTTGTACGTGAATATCTGTTTAACACGCAAACTCCGTAATGTTGTATGGCACAGTAATGCTTTCGCCGGCACTCATACGCGTAGGACGCAAGATTCACGGGCTACCGCGGAGCAGCAAAGGCAGTTCTTGGTGGCCACGGAAACAGGATTACATACGAAAGTGAGAAGGACTTTGAGATCATCTTGCCGAATCTGCCAACAGGACATGCCTTTTTTTTTAACACAGTGCTTTGGCATGGCGATATTCGAGTGAGGCCTTTAAAGGTCGAAGATTTCTGGGATTCCCTGGACAAGGAACGACTGCTTCCAGTTGTAATTGCATTGGGCGCCTACCAGATCAACCATGTGTGGGCCGTCACCTTTACCAACCAGGAGGCGACGGAGAGGTTGACTGATTTGAAAGAACTCTTGGTCAAAGGACGCCGCTGCCTTGATATCAATCCCTCAGGAGCAAGGTGAGGCTGCGGCTTCACTGGCTGTTACACGGCGTTTTGGCCGAAGACGTTCCCACGGCGTTGGCTCCATTAGGGGAAGTTACAGAAATGGCTCGCGTACGCTGGCGTGTAGAAGGAGTAAGTGAGAAGAATCTTACGACCCACACTGTTTTCATTAAGCTGAAAAGTGGTGTCAAAGTTGAGGACCTGCCACATCAGATACGAGTCGCCGGTTAATTAGCCCTAGCGATAGCCGCCGGTCAGCCTATGCAATGCCTGCGTTGCAGCGGAACAGACCATGTGGGTAACGAGTGAAAGGTGACAAGGCGCTCACGCTTCCGGCGTTTCGGGCACGGGGACGCGGAATGCGTCCGTTCGTACACCTCAGTTGCCACGTCAACGGAGGCCGAGGATGCGTCGGAACACATTATGGACGTGACAGAAGCGGAGGACACGGCTCTAAATTGTGGAGATCAAGTCGCCGCAAATTTGAACTGCACATCTGCAACATCAGTAGACGAATCTACACCAGCACCTGTGGACACACGACCAGGTTCTGCACCTGTGTCGACCGCGACAGCGGACACTGTAGTGACAGACGCAAGCTGTAAAGTAACCGGAGCGTCTGCTCCTGCGTCGGAAAAGGGCCAAGTAGCCGATGGTGCCTCTTGCAGCGTCGGTTTCGACATGATGATGGACGGTGACACGCACAACGCCAGCTGCGTCTCTGGGTCTAGCAGTGCCATTCCAGCCATTAAAAGACCATTGGAAGAGCCTGTGAAGACGGGAGACAAGAAAAGCGCAAGTAGCGTAGAAGAACCACCGGCAAAGACGCCGACTGGCAGACGCACTAGCATTAGAGCAAGAGCTGGTGGCCCCACGGACAAGAAAGCTGTGAACAGATCGACTCCACTTTGCAGCGAAACCGGGCGGTTGGCCGGTCCTGGAGGGATCTAGCATAGCGCTAGACGTGCAAAGTAAGCGTTATGCTCCGGGCTCAACTCCTCCACATGGTTTCAAATATCAATTATCATTTAGCTTCGCCACGCTGAATGTTAGATGCTTGGCTTCAAAGAAGAAGCAAAGTCAAGTCTATTGATTGTTATTTGATGAATAGCTGCATGTACTTGCAGTGCAGGAGATGGAATTTGAAAGAAAGTAGCAGACTGGGAGCATGGTGCTTAAGTTTACATCCCGGTATTTTGCCACTGTGAGTCATGCCATAGGCACATCTGGGGGATGTGTTCTTCTTGTTAGAAAACTTCCAGGGTTAGTCATAGAAAATGTCTTTTTGTTCTCGTTAGACCGGGTAGTATGGTGTGATATTGTTTATTGTGACACTGAATGGCGAATTATATGTGTTGACACTCCAACTATTGGCCAGAAAAGAACGAGTGTTTTTTTAAATTTACGGCAACATATATGTACTGGTAGGAAATTATTATTGGTGGGTGATTTCAACTTTGTATTGAACGAAAGGGATAGATGAAGCAGTCGCAACGTTAAAGACAGAAGCAGTGATGTCCTGGCACAGGTGATCATTGAATACGAATTAGTAGATGTAGCAGAGTGTCCTTATAGCTCCCGAGACGTGAACTACACGCGCTTTCAGGGCACAAGTAATGCCTGATTGGATCAACTTTACCTTACTGCAAATGCGATAGCCCAGTGTAGCAGTTATAACGTTGTTCCTGTTTCCTTTTCTGATCACTGTCTTGTAAAATGCAATATCAGGTAAAAAAACAAAAGGAACGCCTTTTCTTGGGACCAGTGGAAAATGAACCCGACCTCTTAAGGGATAAGTTCTTTGGCGCATCAGTTATAAAAGAAATAATAATATTAACATAGAGCGTTTTGGCGAACTAGGAGAAGAATAGGAGCTATTCTAGCAGCGAATCAAAATGAAAAAATAGTGATATCCAGCGTCTTATCTTTCGAATTGAAAAAGAAGGATAAAGAGCTTAGATGAACACTTGAGAGAATAACAGCTCTTGATTGTGAAAAACCTGGAGTTTATGGTGACGATTTGCGGAGCATCAAACAAAGGATGGAAGTATAGGCACCCGACAGTGTACCAGAGAGCACCACGAAGCTTTTTGGGCCGCCTCAGCATTGTTTGTACCGACCGCCAGGGAGACCAAGAAATTGGAACGCTTGCTGAACACTTTGACACGCTGAAGTGTCAGTGCCCTTTTTGGCACATTTTAAAGAACGCTTCCTGGGCGCTTACAAAATCAGCCGTAACCCCCTTGCTCACAACTAAAAAAGAAAATGATATACATGCGCAAGTTCAGTTTTGCTGCGGCTACTCGCTAGGCTGTGTGTTCTGGTGGTACCATCAGACTTCTTTAACTGCATTGCCGGGTGCCATTATGAGAAGGAACGCTATCGCGGAGCGCTAGTGTGAGTCAGAGAAACATCAATGACTGTGGATGCTCGCCCGATGAAGCGAGTGTTTAGATTAGAGAAGAGTCATGCCAGACGAAATTAAATAGATGCCATTGAAGTCAACGGTATCGAAGTTTCAAACAATGGAAGCATTAGAGGAGCGTTTGGCAAATACTATGAAGCACTATTTTCTGCAACGCCCGTTGATTCAGATGCATTTAAGCAAGAGTTCCTTAGCAGAATGCCGAAGTTGTCAAATGACACCAAAATGCTTTAGAGCTATTTTTAATGCCAACGGAAGTAGAAAGGGCTATAGATAAAATTAATCACGGTAAATCTCCTGCGCTGGACGGGTTTGTGCTTCGTTTTATAAGGAGTTTAAAAATGATTTATCCCAAGTACTCGCAGATGTCTTCAATCAGGCTTATAAACTTAACAGCCTTCCTAGGTCTTTTAGTGAAGCGCATACAGTTCTGATACCTGAGACAAAACACTCAGAGAAGTTAAAATCAGTTTTTTGTATAAACCTATATCACTAACTAATTGTGATTACAAAATTTTGATTGATTGATAAGTGGGGTTTAACGTCTCAAAACCACCATGTGATTATGACAGACGCCATAGTGGAGGGCTCCGGAAATTTCGAGCACCTGGGGTTATATAACGTGCGCCCAAATTTAAGCACACGGGCCTACATTTCCGCCTCCATCGGAAATGCAGCCGCCGCAGCCGGTATTCGATTACGCGACCTGCGGGCCAGCAGCCGAATACCTAAGACACTAGACTACCGCGGCAGGGGGATTACAAAAGTTTAATAAGAGTACTAGCACGGTGACTCCAAGGAGTAATGAAAGAATTGGTAGGGCCTCACCAAACATGCGGGATCATTGGACGCTTCATTGTGACCAATATACAGAAGATGCGATGCATGCTCGAGTGTAGCGATGCCAATCAAAGAGGGGTAGTCATTCTACAAATTCATTTTGATAAAGCTTTTAATTGTGCTTCCCACAACATTGTGCTGGCCATTCTTGACCATGTCAACGTTGGTTCTGTAATCAGAGATGGGGTATGGCATACCGGATCAGCACGACCCATCTGGTAATCAACAATACGCGAGGAGATACAATTAACATAAAGCATTTTGTCCATCAGGCCTGCCTGCTGGGTCCCCTACTTTTCAGTTCATATATAGAATCGTGGTGCTTAGCAATAACTCAAAACAGTTGCATTCGTGGCTTTAGATTACAAGAATTCAAAGTTAAAATTTTGGCGTATGACGACGATGTGGCTGTTTGTTGTATCGATCAAGATAATGTTACCACTACCATCAGTGTAGTTAAAAGGTTCAGAAATGCAACTGGCTGTCAAGTAAACTAGGGAAAGTGTCTGGGTTTCTGGCTTGGAGAGTGGTCGTCAAGACCAGACTATTTTGCCAATGTTAAATAGGTGACCACTCCTATCAAGTACCTTTGAGTGCCACTGGAATGTCATAAAGACAATGAAAGCTACTGGCAAAAACAAGCGAACGAAATGCGGATGAAAGCCAATAGATGAAACGGTAATCATCCGTCAGTGTTTTCGATGGCGACTGTCTGTAATTTTCTCTTTGTCTGAAAACTTTGGTATGTGATGCATGCAAGTATTGCGTTATTCAAGGGCAAGCATACAGAAGCTCCATCGCAACTTCGCAGTGTTTGTGAGGGCCTCAAACTGGAATAGATGCAGTCGAACTAATCTGTTTAGAAAAGTGAAACACGGAGGGCAGAACAGTGCTGACTTACTACGGACTGTTAACTGATATGTGGGGTTTACCGTCCAAAACCACCATATGATTATGAGAGAGGCCATAGGGGAGGGATGTGCGACTTTCGACCACATGGAGTTCTTTATCGTGCGCTCATATTTGGCCACACAGGCCTAAAACACTTCCGCCTCCGTAGCGAATGCAGCCACCGCAGCCGGGGCTCGATCCCGCGACCTGCGGGTCAGCAGCCGAGTACCATAGCGGCTAGACCACCACGACAGGCCCTTAAATACTGATTGCCGCAAAAACGTAGTAGAATTTTTCAACAACATGAGTACAGTAAAAAAAAGCGCTCTTGAAGTTTGAACGCGTGAGCAATAAAGAGCTCGTGTCGCAGGAATTACGGCGTCGGCATTGTTGTCAGAGTTGCGGTCGTTGGTCGTGAGCGAGAAATAATCATCTTTGCGGCACTGAAAAGTTTTTAAATATGCAAATTAATAAATAATAAAAATCTGCGTCTGAGTGGGGATACAACTGTGGTCGCTTGCCTAGCAAGCGAGTCTTTTATCACACAGTTACGCCTCTGCTTGTGAATACAGTGAAAATAACTTCATGTGCTTCGGAATGCAGTGAAAGTAAGTTTCACGCTTTACAAACCCATGCGTCCTGTATACAAGCTTCATGACACAACAAAAAGTATTGCCATAATATTGCATGGTGCAAATAAATATTGCCATCGAGTGTCAGAGCATGAGATTTTCGTTTTAGCTTCATTGTTCAAAGCCAGTCACCCACTAAAAAAGGCACAGACGGCACTGCATCGTTAAGGTGAAATAGTTGGAATAGATTTCATACAATAAGTTTAAGAAGTGCGCACTAAGAACAGAATATCTTCATCGTGTTTAACACTTAAACAATAGTTTAAGCTTACCCCCCACCCCATTTCGTTCTTTATTTTTTAACCTAAAAAATGTGTCGCTTTCAGATGACTATCGATGTCAGAATGGGTGCCCAAGTGGTGAGCAAAAGGGCATTTTTTTCAAGAACAGCGGTGACCAACACTGCCTTTGTGGTAAGAAATGTTTCAACCTAAACATCAAGTTAACTAAAGCCAAGCATCAATGTGGTTTGATGTGTGCATGTTCAACCATTTTTTTACACGTGAACGTGACTGAAATGCGTAGCAAGAAAAAATCGGTTTTCTCTTAACAACTAAGTCATACAAGAGGGAGATATGACAAACGCATGAACTCAAATGATGTTACGTCGTGGAAAAGTAGTTCGCAAATATTATGCTGAGATTGTGCTGGTGGAATCCGGCTGTCGTTTATAACGCAAGGCACAAATAATGAATGGAAAGGTGTGAACAGAGACGCCACGAATAAATAAATTGAATGACTTCCACCTGATGTTTCCATACAATTATTTTTTGAGACGTTGCTCAGATGTTATCACTTCCCCACCACTTCAAATATTTTACTTGTGCACCATGAAATGGCCGGGGCGTTTACCGATGTACGGGCAGAAAAGTAACTTGTTTGCATAAATTATACCAAGGCTTCCACGACTGAGCAAAGGTATGTGATGACAATAGGTTGCGACATTAATTTTTTCAATTGGGAATGCGTTTCTTTGTCAGGATTTTTCAGGCGTCTGGTGGCGGCGGCCGCGCGCTGGTAGGTGTTATCTCTCCGCCTTACTCTCTCTCTCCCATACTAACAGCGGCGGGCGCGTACGCTTATTCTTGCCCCTAGCAAGTGCAGCATGTGGTGCGATATAGTGTAGAAGAGGGTAGGTGCAGTGCTTCACCGCTTCTTTTTTCCCCGTTCGCTCTGTCTCCTCCCTGCGCCGCACTCTCCCGTTCAATCACGCCTCACTCTCGACCGTTCGCGGGCTGGGCACCTCTTAAGAATATCCCGAAATGTGTGCTCGAGACCCCGCTGTTAAACACCAACGCAGAGCCGAGAACGCTGGCGCCTCACTTTCACGTCCGCTCGCTACTCACTCTCGATCATTCGCTGGCAGGGCCTCTCTCAAGGTGAAGGAAAAAGTCGGTGAAGGCGAATGTCTGACGGCAATCGTGCCCTCTCTGGGCGCAAGAAATACATTCGCATTTCCTCACAATTTCTTTCGGGGAAGTGAGGGCACTTTTTTGTAACCTGTTTGCTTTATTGCTACCAAAGCCACTTGCTCTGGGGTCTAATCATGGAATGGTGATTCTTTTATCTAGCCCTATTAAGCCTCACATACATCACACATGCTGCACATATTTAGAGGAGACAGCGAGAACTGTTCGTGCTTGCAATAGTGAATTGATGGGCATGCGTGCACTGCGAAAGCATGCGCATCAATTCAAAATCTTCCACTTGTTTCAGCGAAGGTTCCCCACTTCTCACTGTTTCACTACTTTACCTTGAACACCCCAACGAAAATAGATTTGGTTAGCACAATATTATGGGTAGTCCGGCAGAGCTTTCATCGACCGGGCCTTAGGTTTCCCGCGTGGTGACGAAAAGCCTTTGCCTGATCGCCACCTTGCGCGCCTGATGCATGGTACAGAGTTGGTTGCCGAGGCATGGGCTGCTCAAGGAAGCGTCCCACTCTGATGGAAGGGTTGCGGATATAGAACAAAGATGATAATTCACCAGAACGCAGTGCCGCCAGCTATGTGCCAGCGTGAAATAAGACAGACGTCAGTGTGGCTCGTGCTCGCTGGGTTTCTGGCTGAAGCAACTTGTTGCGGCTAAAGCTTCATCAGTAATAATAAGTGCTGATACGTGAACTCTCTCGTTGAATTTAGTAGAGGTGCTTCGTAGAGGACCATAAAAATCTATTTCCACGTGCGTGAATAGTGTCACAGGCAGGTTATGGGTTGCAAAGGTACGGCAGTGCTGTGAGAAGGCGTCTTGTGGCTTCGGCACGTGACACATGACCAATCGTACTGGCGAGTGTGGCAATACACGCCACGCCAGTAGTACTTTAGATGAAGGCGAGAGTAAGTCTTGAATACTCTACAATGGGCATACAAGGAGTCATTGCGAAAGGCAGCGCAGATGCCCTAGAACAATCGACGGGAGATGGCAAGGAGCAACCTACGGCCATCCATTAAGTAACTGCGATGATACAAGAAGCCTTAACGGACAGCAAAGTGTCTTGCTTAATTAGAGAGGGAGCGTGAAGTTGATTCTGATGAACTGTGAGAGAGGATGTCAAGCACAGAATTGATCCAGGGATTCTAGCGCTGCTCGGTTGGCATGTCAGTGATGCTCAACGATGTCAATGCTCGCTGCAAGAATAATAATGTATAATAATAAAATAATAGTGTTCTTAAAATAATAATATAAAAATAAGCATTGTTGAGTTTTAATATGCCGCATCCTTGATAAGATTAGGAGGAAATCGGGGTTCCTTAAGGAGCACTTTATTCTAAGTACAAGGTCCACAAGCAAAATCACATTCATTGAAAATGCGGCCGTCGTGGCCGGACTTTCATACCGCGACCTGCGGATAGAGTGGACGAGTGATGGGCGATGATATACATACTATAATTTGGAGCAATAATTATGGTGCGCATGGAAGTATCAAAATAGAGACAACCATTTTATCAACTGGGTGATTCAACTTCGACGCTTTTGCATCAGGACGCGCAACTTAGCAATTTTATGGACTTCTGAACACTATAAAAAATAAAATACAGGTAAATTCTGAAAAGCATTCTTGAACGCGTCCCTATTAGCCGTGAAAAATTGGAGTCGCGTCACCTGGAGAGAGGCCTGGATTACGGCACGGCAAGCGCTCTTCAACACTCACCGTTGAGGGCCCACATAACGCACTCGCTGAGTGCATGGTGCTGTTGTTTGCACCTGCATTTTGTTTGTACCAAACAACAGATGAAAGAAGAAAACAGATATGATTATAATGCTGGGAAAATGATAACAAAGCTTACTTTTGCTTCTCCCAGCAGCGCCCGCGCTCGATCGTATGAAAATTGAAATACGGTTTTTGTGACACTGCTAAAAATGGGCTTCACTCCTGCGCTTCCGCTACCGATGAGTGTGGGAAGCAAAATCACCTGTCGGCTCAGATAGAGCAAAATGATTACCGAATAATCAAGTTGTGATTTTGATCTGCAAAGCACGATATTTGCTTCAATAGGTTAGGCTTTTCACGGGTGATTTAAATGTTTACGAGACATCTTTAAGCACCAAGGTTACCTACATAGGATGCATCCGCGTGTCTGGGGCAGCGTTTTTCCCCTTGTGCCAAACAACACGCACTGCGTGCCGTATCAAGTTTTGAAAGTTACATTGAATTTGTTCAAACTAGAATTTCAGTACAGCTATGGTGTCAGGTTTTCTCGCAAACTTGCTTAGTCACCATGACTGCATTTCATGTTTTTTCGGCAATAATTTTAAAGCTACGTTTCTCAAAATCATGCAGGTGAAGTTTTGCTGAAGTTTAGAACGGAACTTGAAACTGCGCAGCATCGAACGCTCGTTCATGATTATTATATGTGGGGTTTAACGTCCAAAAACTACCATAAAATTGTGACAGATACCGTAGTGGAGGGGCCTAGAAATTTCGACCACCCGGAGGTTTTTAGCGCGCACCCAAACTTGAGTACATGGACCTACAGTATTTTCGCCCCCACCGAAAACGCAGCCGCTGCAGCTGGGATTCATTCCCGCGACTTGAGGATCAGCAGCCGAGTGCCTTATCTACTATACCAGGGGTACCGAATGTGAGTTCCGTGGAACCTAAGGGATCCGCAGGGTTCTCTTTAGAGTTCCACAAGCCACTGATAAAATTTTCTTGGTCATTCACTCGGCCACTCATCTCACTTATGTGGCGATGCCAAGATGTAATAAATTTAGGGAACTTCTAGTATTCACTCCCGAGCATCAATAAGCACATCTCAGTGCGTAAAAGAAACGCGCGAACTGCACAGTGAATTCCGCCAACATTTTCTAGCCTGCAAGATTGCGAAAATGGGTGGTGTGGTGCCTTAAATCACAGGGGCCTTAAATTACCACCATGCGTATTTAAACTATTTGACGATAGGTGCCACTGGCGTTTGCGTAACTTCGGAAGGTTTAAAAAAGAAAATAAAGATATTATTTTACTGAAAACAAAAAAAGCTCGCCGAGAGAAGCGAGGGGACCCCTTGGCAGTTAACGTAAACTGGCAGGATTCCCTTGCACTTGACCAACACGGCGGGGCTCTAACGCTCGTATTTCTTTACAAAGCCACCTCCTAATTTGGTTTTTGTGTTTAGTTAATTATTCTCGAGCATCAATCTGTGGGTGGATTTGACGTGTGGAACCAGTCATCGCCTAAGGAAGTGGAATGATGTTTAATTAGTAAGTGGGCCACGTTGCTAGTTGGGCACGCCGTCAAAAACATCCTTTCGGTCGTTGCGTTTGCTTTCCAAACGCTGGTATTTTCATTACTTGCACCTCAAGTTATCATATACTTTGTGATGGGGCCCGAATCTCTCACTGGAATCTCACAAAATGTAGAGTTGTTGGCTTTTTCATTACTGGAAACTCCGAAATCTGCTCGCAGGAGCCTACTATACTGACATCTAAGTGTTTCTGACTTTATTGTGTGAGGCTGTATTAGTTAATTTTTAATATAGCAAGTGATCTTTTCATGACGAAAGGATTTATGAGATGGCTTGTAGACGGTGCCAATCTATCAAATCAGCTATGTTATAAGCAGAAGCACACATAAGTTCCATGAGCAACTGGACGCAGTTAGGAAGTAGAAAGCGTTCGACCATCATTTGGAATAATTTGGCACGTCTATTTAAGCCCGAACTAGAAGCTAGTTGTATTAAAGTTAGAACCCCTCAGCATAACTTTAGGAAAACAATTTTTGAGTACGCAGTGAAAACAAGAAACGTCTTGCTGTCTTGCATGAAGATTTTTACAGTGAGTCTCCCGTTCAGGCAGCAGTTTGCCTAATCTAGGCTTCGCATAAAAAATCAGGGAAAGCCTTATTGAACTTCTTGCGTGGTGGCCTATCGCATAGGCTATAGCACCCCAGCTCATTTTTTTTTCTCTTTCCTGCGTCTATTTCACTCATCGCTTTCTTCCCGATCTTTATTCCCCATTGTCCCTTCCCTTGGTGAAGGGTAGCTAACCCCGGATGCTACACTTCGTGGTTAACCTCCCTGTTTTCACACAATTTATTCTCTCTCTCTCTCTCTGTATATATATATATATATATATATATATATATATGTATATATATATATATATATATATATATACTTATATATATATATATATATATATATGTATGTATATTGAGAAGAAGAAAACGCATCGTTGGTAAGCAACATCGCCCCCGCTTGGGTACTGGGTGCTGGGCTTCTCTCGCTCGGCTCGTGCTGATCATCGCCGGCATCTGCTTGACCATTGCTCTTGCCCGATCGTGTTTCAATCGCTGGACCACCGTCGCAACAGTCGCCAATAAACCCTTTTTCAATTGGTGGAGGGTGCTGACATTTCCAGTCGCCTGAACCTGGGTGCTGCCATTCGCCGTCGCCTAAACCTGGAGCTGCGCAACCGAACGCTACCTCCCATCATGGCTACCAACAACGCGCAACCTGGCTCTTCCACTCCACCCCCCAGCAACCCCGGCGTTCTTCGTTTGCGAGAGCCCAAAGTCTTTAGCGGAGCTGATGAGACCGACGTGAAAGACTGGTTCGCTAACTACGAACTAATGAGCGCAAACAACAAGTGGGATGACACGAACAAACTGAATAACGTCATCTTTTACCTCACTGACGTGGCCGAAATATGGTATAACAACCACAAAAATGACATTACGACGTGGTCCTTCTTCAAAACGTCGTTTGCTGACGTTTTCGGCCGACCCGCTGTCCGCAAGTCCAGAGCCGAACAACGTTTGCGGACTCACGCACAGAAGCCATTTGAATCGTTCACCAGTTACATCGAAGACATTATTGGTCTTTGCAACCGTGTGAACAACGCCATGCCCGAGTCGGAGAAGATTCAACACATCCTCACAAGAATAAATGACGGCGCATTTCAGATGCTCCTGGCGCGCAATCCTGCCACCGTTGCGGAACTTGTGACCTTATGTCAAAGTTTCGACGAGTTGAGGAAGCAGAGCGCCCTGACTCGGCCATTTTCCTCACACGCTGACTCACTATCTAGTCTTACTTCTGTTCCTGATTACTCAACAACCCTGCAAGAGATCAAAGACTTTGTGCGTGAAGAAGTAGCTCGGCAGCTGTCGTTGATTCCCTTCACACAGCAGCCGCCGTCCTCTCGTCTGACCTCACCACTCCGCGACGTTATCGCCGAAGAGGTAGCTCAGGCTGTTCCCGTCGCTGCCCACCAGCAGCCTGTGGCCATGCCTGTTCCCCATGCGCCAGCTATGCAGCCTGTGGCCGCGCCTCTTACTTATGCCCAGGTGGTACGCAGCAGACCCCGCCAGCAGCTTTTGCCACCCATGCCTGCAGTTGCTCCCCACTCTACCCCTCTTACGACACCTTGGGCCGCAAGGCGAGTCAGCAATTCCTGGCGCACTGCTGACAACCGACCGCTCTGCTACGCCTGCGGTACTCCAGGACACGTGGCACGATATTGTCGTCGTCGCTTCCAATCGCAACGCAACGCTACTTGGCCGTTACCATATGACCTGCAGCCCACGCACCTACCTGCTCCCTATCCTTCACCGCAGTATGGCTACACTAATCTTCCTGAGTCTCAGTCACCCCAGCCCCCAGCTGCGAGGAGACGGCCCGCTCGCCGTCTCCTCGCAGGCGATCTCTCTCCCCAATGCGTCCCCGACCCGCTTCCTCCAACCGGAAAAACTGAACGCCGCAGTTCCAAAGGCAAGAACTGCGCCGTCATCGAAATGCCCAAGTCCTCGCACTTCACCTGCTAACGTCGTCGCCATATCTGTCGATGGTGTTTCTACCTTTGCCCTCATCGACAAAGGTGCTGCCGTTTCTGTTATTGCCGCCCAGCTCTGCCGCTTCCTACGCAAAGTGACCACGCCGCTCTCTGGACTGTCGCTTCGTACGGCTAGCGCACAACCAGTTCGACCTCTCGGCACCTGTACAGCCCGCATTTTCATCCAAGGCTCTATGTACGTTGTCGAGTTCATCGTCCTTTCGGTGTGCTGGCATGACGTTATCCTCGGGTGGGACTTCCTGTCACATCGTCATGCCGTCAGCGACTGCGCACGCGCTGAAGTTCAATTTTCGCACCTGTCTGACGAACCTTTGCACGACACTCTTGAGCGGTCCCCAAAACTCGTCGTACGTGAAGACACTGAAATTCCGCCAGCCTCTCTTGCCGTTGTCCCTGTTCGCTGCGATGACCATAACGACGCTACAGTAATGTTTACACCTTCCGACATTTTCATGAGCCGCAGAGCCGTTTCCTTGCCTTTCGCTACACTCGACGTCACTGCGGGCCGAAGCAATATTTTCGTCCACAACCCCCTTTCTGCACCGCTTACGCTACTTGCCGTCGAATGTCTCGGTCGAGTGGAGTACCTCTATTCCTCCTTATTCCTTAACATGCCAGACGAATCGTGCAGTAGCGCCTCGACCGAGCTTCATGCCCTTTCCCCAACTGGAGTGCTCATCGAGTGACACCTTCTCGAGTTCCATCGCCGACACCTTAAGGGCCCATGAACGCGCCGAGCTTCTTAATCTCCTCCAGCACTTCACGAATTCATTCGACGTTTCTCGGCCACAGTTGGGTAGGACTTCTGCAGTGCACCACTACATTGACACCGGTTCGCACCAGCCATTGCGTCAAAGACCGTACCGTGTCTCTGCTGCAGAACGTCATGTCATCAACGACCAGGTCGAAGAGATGCTACGCCGTTGCGTTATTCAACCATCGCACAGTCCTTGGGCATCTCCTGTCGTTCTAGTTCGAAAGAAGGATGAATCGATTCGATTTTGCGTCGACTACCGACGATTAAACAAGGTGACGCGGAAAGACGTCTATCAATTACCGCGGATCGACGACGCCCTTGACAGCCTCCAAGGAGTCGAATTCTTCTCCTCCTTAGACTTACGATCTGGATACTGGCAGGTTCCTATGGCAGAAGCTGATCGCCAGAAAACTGCGTTCATTACACCAAATGGCCTGTACGAATTCAACGTAATGCCATTTGGGCTTTGTAATGCTCCTGCCACGTTTTAACGACTCATGGACAACACACTGCGTGGACTGAAGTGGTCTGTGTGTCTATGCTACCTCGACGACATTGTCGTTTTCTCTCCCGATTTTCCTACACATCTGGTTCGGCTCCAACTTGTTCTGACGTGTTTAACCAACGCTGGGCTCCAACTGAACCTTAAAAAGTGCCGCTTCGCCGCGCGAGAGCTGTCCATCTTAGGGCCCATCGTGTCCAAGCATGGTGTTCGACCCGACCCTGCAAAACTGCGAGCAGTCGCTGAGTTCCCGAAACCTACTACACTGAAAGAATTACGCAGTTTTTGTCGGACTATGCTCTTACTTCCGGCGCTTCGTGCGAAATTTTGCGTCGATCATGTCACCACTGACCAACCTCCTACGCGGTGATGCAGACCTTTCATCCTGGTCTTCTGACTGCGACGTTTGCGTTTGCCACGCTCGTAGTCTGCTAACATCTCCTCCAATTCTTCGGCATTTCGACCCAACAGCTGCAACGGAAGTTCACACAGACGCTAGTGGGTTTGGTCTAGGCGCCGTCCTCGCCCAACGCAAGCCGGGCTACTCCGAATACGTCGTTGCTTATGCGAGTCGCACACTTACTAAAGCTGAGGCAGCGTCACCGAAAAAAGAGTGCTTGGAGCTAGTGTGGGCGCTTCAAAAGTTCCGCCCTTATTTGTACGGCCACCCTTTCGACCTGGTAACGGACCACCATGCACTTTTTTGGCTCGCCACAATGAAAGATCCTTCTGGCCGCCTAGCTCGGTGGGCACTGCAAATCCAGGAGTACGACATTCGTGTCATCTATCGCAGCGGATGCAAGCGTTCTGACGCCGACGCCCTGTCACGTTCGCCTTTACCTCCCGACTCGGCCTGCGGAACCACTGGTACCAACTCCATCGCATCTCTCGACCTCGACTCCTTTACCAGTGAACAACACTAGGACCCATGGATCGCTTCCCTTTTTAACTGTCTCTCTGGATCGTCAACCACTGCGGTACCACGATCTCTCCGACGTCAAGCTGCTCATTTTGCCATTCGTTATCGGCTGCTACACCGACGCAACTACGCCCCTGAAGGTCGTAAGTGGCTCTTGGTGGTCCCGCGCAGCTTGCGATCACAAATCTGTGCCTCCTTTCACGACGATCCCCAATGTGGTCATGCCGGAGTTTTCAAAACTTACGAACGCATTCGCCATCGCTTCTACTGGCGCGGAATGTATAATTTCGTTCGAAAATTCCTTATGGGCTGCCCTGACCATCAACGCCGCAAAATCACCGCCTTCCACTTGTCCGGTGCGCTTCAACCGCTTCCGTGCCCTGCCAAACCTTCGATCGGATCGGAATTGATCTCCATGGCCCTCTACCGACAACATCAGATGAAAATTGGTGGATCATAGTCGCTGTGGACCATTTAACACGCTACGCTGAGACCGCCGCCCTTCCAAGTGCCACTGCGCGGGACGCAGCATCCTTCATCCTTCATCGCTTCGTACTACGACATGGTGCACCTCGAGAACTACTAAGCGACCGAGGTCGAGCCTTCCTATCAGAAGTCGTCACGTCTCTGCTTTCTGAATGCCATGTTGTTCATCGCAAGACCACGGCATACCACCCGCAGACTAACGGGCTCACGGAAAGATTTAACCGCACCCTTGGCGATATGCTCGCCATGTATGTGACATCCGATCATACTAACTGGGATCGCATTCTTCCATTCATCACGTTCGCATATAATACCGCGGCACAGTCTACCACTGGATTTTCACCTTTCTTTCTTCTTTATGGACGCGAACCATCCCACACCATCGACACTCTCCTTCCATACCGTCCTGACGCATCCGAATGCCCATCTGTGTCCGAAGCTGCCCGAAATGCGGAAGAGTGCCGTGAACTCGCACGCACCTTTACGTCACAAGAACAACAGCGCCAGAAAGAAAACAACGCCGACTCTTCACAAAGCCCCAGCTATTCCCCGGGATCACTTGTATGGCTGGCGGTTCCTTACCAAACCCCCGGCATTTCCTCAAAACTCGTTCCAAAGTACGAGGGTCCATACCGCGTTTTGGACCAAACCTCGCCGGTGAATTTTCTCATCGAGCCACTTTCCCCGTCTGATGACATGCGCCGGCGTGGACGTGACATCGTCCACGTCGCCCGCCTTAAGCCATATTATAGCCCTCTGCCTCCAGACTCTTAGGTCGCCAGGATGGCTCTTTTTCGGCGGGGGCAAATTGTGAAGAAGAAAACGCATCGTTTGTAAGCAACATCGCCACCGCTTGGGTACTGGGTGCTAGGCTTCTCTCGCTCGGCTCGTGCTGATCATCGCCGGCATCTGCTTGACCGTTGCTCTTGCCCGATCGCAGCGAGACGCAGTGACCTAACGCGGACCACCAAGACCACCAAGCATCATGACAGCAGCATCAGACGACCTTGACATCCCTAAGTACACCGGATCAGCGGACGACGGACCCGTACAGGACTGGTTCAACCTGTTCGAGCTCCATGCCGCCGCTGCATCATGGTCGGAACGGGAAATGATCACCAACTTCACTGACTACATCTCCGGTGAGGCATTTAAGTTTTACCTGATACACATATTCGAAAATGACGAATCATGGCAAAAGATCAGAGAAGAGATGATTGCCTGTTTTAACGACTACGACAAGGACTTTCTCATTACCGGCCATCTGCATACAATCACACGCGGCCGTCGCAGTCCACGCTTATTTCTCAAGGAACGTAGCTTTCCACCAAGTTTCCCTTCACGAAAGCCGGTATATTCAAAGTCGTCGCTTCAGCACACGACACGAGACGTTGCTTACCCACCTCATGCACTTGATTTTTCGTCTCGCATACGTGGTACACCACCCGGTTTTTCATCACGCGGCTCTTCAAGTGTTATTGACGCTCACCGTTTGCCTCATAAGGACAACATGTTCACGATAGACGAGTTGACACACCGATAAAATACCCAGTCGAGCCACGCTCCTTCCGCACGGGTTCATGCATCACCACCCGGTGCATACACACTCGACAGTCGAAGCAACACCGAAGGCTCAGACGCATCGAACGTCGCGCGCTGCAATGCGCAAGAGCCTCTCGTAGTGAACAGTGCAGAAAAGCTTCTGAAGAACTTTCTATCAACTCCCAAGCATCATCTTCATTGCCTGAATTGCATGACAACTGCTCAAAGACTACCAGCTGCCGACTGGAGACCCCATCAGGTTGTCATGAAAACCAGCGCGATGTTCAAGGAGGGCTTCCACCGCAATATGGTCCACAGCAACGTCAGCAACGCCAGCAAAAGCAAGTCCGTGAATCGCAGACACTCCAACGGACACACCAACAAGGACGACGACGCAAAGCAAGCCTCTTAAAACAAATTCAAGAAGCGAGGCAACTTCGCATAAAGGATCGGCGCCAGAAATGCATTTGGCACAAAATATCAAGACTGCGCCTAAGATTACAGCTCCGAAACCTGAGGAAACACCGAACAAGACAAGAAGTTACCAGTTCTACCACGCAAAGATTCAGACACCATCCCATTAATTTACGACATCAGAGCCAACGCCACAGAAAACTACGAAAGAGACTGAACGTTATAATTTGTACAACGCACGAACATAGACATAATTCTTTGAACTTCAGTTCTTGTACACGCAGGCTGCAAGCACTAATTCTGTCTCAGCGCGTACGACAGAGGATTCGGCGCCTACGACATTCGACCTTCAAGTGCTCCAAGGACTTCCAACCTTGTTCGTTCCTCGCCGCTGCGCAAGTCATGTCATGGTCAGTGCAGTTTTGCAAGACGCGGTTACCATCTCCAGAACGCCACAGCCAACCTCGCCCACCAGAACTTCCCCATTCACCGGACTGCCGCACTCTTTTCTGAAGCTTTGCGAGTTTACGGAACACCACTGGGACAGGAAAACAATTGTGCATTTTGACATTTGTGACTTCTCAACCTTGCCTTGTTTACTTTTTCTTGTTAGTAATCCACGCCTTCTTTCGGGGGAGGGGGAATCATGTGACGTATGAAGTGATGGTTGGTAGAAGCTGAAGAGGAAGAAGTGCAGAACGGAGTAAAGATGGCGTATGAGCCAGGCCACGTCGCCCATTCATCATAGCGTCACACACACATATATATATATATATATATATATATATATATATATATTGTCATGACCAAGAAAGACGCTGGCGCTTCAGCGCGCAGGTAGCTAGAGCAAAGAAGAGAAGAACGAAGTCAGAATAAGAACAGCTGGCACTGGATCCGGTGTTGTCTCTTGTTCTCTACCTCGCTCATCACAATGGCGCAGTCGACGAAGAAGAAGGCTTACGTCCCGGCTTCGTCATCCAGGACAGCTGCGATAAGCGCCGCTTGAGGACGGCGTCAAGGCCTCCTTGGCAGCTGTTCACCTGCCGCCACTGCCACCACCTTTTTCACTGATAAAAAATCAGTGAAAGCCTTATTGAACTTTCTGCGTGGTGGCCTATCGCATAGGCTATAGCACCCCAGCTCACTTTTTTCTCTTTCCTGCGTCTATTTCACTCATCGCTTTCTTCCCGATCTTTATTCCCCATTGTCCATTCCCTTGGTGAAGGGTAGCTAACCCCGGATGCTACACTTCGTGGTTAACCCTGTTTTCACACAATTTATTCTCCCTCTCTCTCTGTAAATAAATAAATAAATATATATATATATATATATATTGTCATGACCAAGAAAGACGCTGGCGCTTCAGCGCGCGGGTAGCTAGAGCAAAGACGAGAAGAACGAAGTCAGAATAAGAACAGCTGGCACAGGACCCGGTGTTGTCTCTTGTTCTCTGCCTCGCTCATCACAATGGCGCAGTCGACGAAGAAGAAGGCTTACGTCCCGGCTTCGTCATCCAGGACAGCTGCGATAAGCGCCGCTTGAGGACGGCGTCAAGGCCTCTTCGGCGGCTGCAGTACACGTTACCGGTACCCTTTCACAAGGTTCACAAGGGACGCCGTCCACGCGTCCTTGGCTATAGATTCTGCCGTCAGCGCAGCCGACAAGTGAACCCTCTACGGGAAGCAACCAGTACGCGTCTTCGTGGTTCGTCGGCAGTGCGGGCTTCTCCATCGAGGAACGCCGTTCACGCTTCCCTAGCGATGGGGTCCCACCCACCGCTTCAGCCACCCTTCAGACCACCTGTGGACGGCGTCCAGGCCTCCCCTGTGGTTCTAGGACATGACCTGATTGAAAGCTTGCCACCGTTTCACGGCAGGGATCCACACCGGCTCCTGTCTCTTGGGAATGGCGCTCACGTTTCCCATAGCCTACATTCCTGTTGCGGTACTCTTACAACAAACGAGCCGCCACGGAACGCCGTTCAGGCTTCCCTGCTCGTCGACCACAGCGGGGTGAGTGCTGCAATTTCTACTTACTCAAAGACCACGATCACTGACTCTTCGGGCTTAATACCCGACAGCACCGCGGACCTGCGGCGTACCATTGCGCTAATCCACATCGAGACTAACAAACTGACAGCGTTGATCGTCGAGCGAGCTCCTACAATGTTGCCATTATTGTGTGACATTAACGCAGCGTTAGATGTAGCTGCCTCATACGACCTTGAGGCAAGCACACTGGAGCAACGCAGGCAGCTTCGGTCTTCTGTCATCGAGCTCTAACACCAGCTCGACTGCTTCGCGTCGGTGATCTCTGCGTTGCCCCCTGCCACCTCACAATCACCAGCCGTCTGCGAACTTCCGGAATTCCACGGGGTCCGGAACGACGCCGACGGTTGGGTGGCAACCGTCAACGCGATAGCAATGCGCGAGGCCTGGACTGAAAATCAGAAATGGTATGTGGCCATAGACCGTCTTCGGGAAGGTGCAGCGGCGAAGCACCGGTATGAAGGCTGGAAGCAGCAGTCATGGGCGGAGTGGAGCTGCAAGCTCATAGCTGCTTTCGGTCGTAAACCTTACCACCTCTCCACCACCACCCCATTCAACCTGGCCTGTATCGAGGAGCAGGCTCCAGAGACTTTCCTGTTGTGTTCTGGGGTTTCGGTTTCGATTTGACATGTGAGGATGCCAGGGGGGCGCCGCTCTGGCATCCGGGAATTCAAGGCGACTGTAAAATAAAACGAGGTGTGTTAGGTAGCCGTGGAGTGCGGTTGTGCTTTTCTTTCGGCGCTTGGCGCCAACCCGCGTGTTCGGGCTGGGCTGGTCAGATACCGGTTACTGAAGAGCGGGATGAGCAAGTTGTTTCATTAGTTACTTCCTGCATTACTAAAGCTGAGCTTCCGGCAGCTACAGCTGCAGATTCCACTTTGTCTCAAGTTCTCAAATATTTACTTGAAGGATGGCCTTCCAAAGGTGCTCTTGCTTCTGAATTCTTGCCTTACTTCACAGTCCGACAGGAACTGTCTTGTGTCAAGGACTTGCTTTTCCGCGATGAACGCGTGATTCCCCCTGCTTCTTTCCGTAACAAGCTAATACAGCTTACCCATGAGGCCCATCCTGGCATTGTTTGCACCAAACAGAATCTCAGAGACAGGTACTGGTGGCCAGCCTTAGATAAGCAGGTCGAGCATGCAGTTTACAACTGCCATATATGTCAGGCAGCTGACAAGTCTGCCAAACCTGCATTTTCTCCGTTGCAGCCAGTCCAGTGGCCTGATCGGCCTTGGCAGAAACTCGGCATGGACATCATCGGTCCTTTGCATAATGTTCCGCAAAATGCCCGGTTCATTGTTTCTCTCATCGACTACCAATCCAAATGGCCAGAAATTTGCTTCACACATACGGTTACTTCTGAGGTCATCATTGAGTTTCTGTCTTCAATATTCAGCCGGGAAGGTTTTCCTGATGCCATAGTTACGGACAATGGTCCACAGTTTCAGTCCCAACATTTCGAGGCTTTTCTTTCGCAACGAGGAATTCAGCACTTGAGGTCATCAGTTTTCTATCCCCAATCAAATGGGCAAATCGAGCGCTTTAATCGCGTTCTGAAGGAACATATCCAGATCGCCCAATTAGAGCACCGTCCCCTCAAGCAAGTGTTGACGGAATGTTTAGCTTCGTACAGGTTCACACCACAAGGCACCACTGGAGTGTCTCCTGCTCAACTTCTCCGTGGTAGGCAACCGCGAGTTGCTCTCGACATAGTCTCTTTGCCTCGTAACATAGCAACGTCTTCTCCTGATCAAATTCGTACCCGGGTTTTTTCTCGTCAACAAGCAATGAAAAAGTATGTCGACACCCGTCGATGTCCAAAGCAGTCCAAAGTTCGCACTGGCGATCTAGTCAAGGTTCGTGTGCCAGGCAAGCGCCCCAAGTATCGGGGTCCTTACAAAGTCTTGGGCCAGGTTAGCCCCACTTCTTTCCGCTTAAGTGATGGTAACATCAGGAATGCTTCGCGCCTTGTTATTTTTCATACGGATTTGCCTTCAACACCTAAAAGTCTTCCTCATCACATTCCGTCCACGCCTTTCAACTACGCATCAGATTATTACCTGTGGCCTCCATGTACAGGCATTTCTTCTTCAAGGGGGGAGGAGTTACCAGTCGGTGTCGCTGGTTCAAGTACACCAAGTCATACTGTTCACTTCGAACCTTCAAATACGGCTGATACCGTTGAACCGGACTCCGGTCGGCAAAATTCTTCCAAAGTTCATGCTGCGAGCTCTGATGAGACCGCAAATTTTAACGCTCATTCAGAGCCTTCACAATCTTCCACTGCTCTTGATGTGTCACATCAGAGCAGAAGTGACCAAGGTGCAGAGACACCCGATTCGACACCCAAAAGGGCCCGCCCTAAGCGGAAGCGGCAGAAGCCGCGTCGGTTCGAAGACTACGTGACGTAGAACTCTTGTTCCGAACAGTTGTGTACATTTTTTTGCTTGTCAGTGCATTTTCAGGACTTGTAGTGTGTGAGTTCGGTGTGCCGTGTTTTGAATTTCATATGTTCTAACGTTCATACCTTGTATAGACTTTTGTATCGATTATGTATAAATATAAACAGTGTATAGGTGTGCTTTTTTCGAGGAGGAGATGGTTGTTGCGTTCTGGGGTTTCGGTTTCGATTTGACATGTGAGGATGACAGGGGGCGCCGCTCTGGCATCCGGGAATTCAAGGCAACTGTAAAATAAAACGAGGTGTGTTAGGTAGCCGTGGAGTGCGGTTGTGCTTTTCTTTCGGCGCTTGGCGCCAACCCGCGTGTTCGGGCTGGTCGGGTCCCCGCCGGCCGCGTACGTCTCTGTCGGCCGTTTTTTCTTCTGCTTCGTCGGGACCAGCCAGCCCCCAACACAGCATTTCCACCTCGAGGCTGCAGCTGTGCGCTGCAGCTTAGCACACGAGAAGTTAGACACTTTGTCGATACCTGAAGCAAGTGTACTGCGGCCAGAATCCGCTACCGAAGTCGGATCTCTTGAAGGGCGTTGCTCCAACGAAACAACCGCAGAGAATCCTCTCGACTGTGCTGCATTGCCCTTCACCGACGCAACCCCATTCGCACACCGAGCTGAAGTGGAGCAACACCTCGAAGGTTCCTCGGAGCCCTCCAGCCGCGCGGCAGTAAGCTTCTCCACCAGCCCTACGAATGATGTCAGACGCATGTGCGACATGCCACTACTGCTCTCATAGCCCTCACCGGTACGCGATGCCATCATGTCAGTGGAAGAGGCTGATACCAGTTTTCATACAGCTCAGTTAGAGAAGCCAGCCCCAATATCACCTTTACTGAGGCAAGTGGAGACACCAGCATTGCCTATGCTTGAACCGCCTACGGTGATGGCGCCAGTAGAGCCCAAGGTACTCAGCGCGTCTTTTGGGATACTCTTTCGGCTACCCTCGTCCGGAGTGCAACGTCTGCCGCTGATTTTGTGGCCCATCCGAAGCGCGCTGTCAAGTGCATGTTTATCTGCTTCCCACAGAAAGTCTCTGCATGGCTGAGACAGACCACAGCGATGCAGCCAGTCTCTACCTCCCGATAGACTTGTGGAAGACTCTGGCACCCAGTTTCAGCGCGGCCAAGACCGACCTCCGAGATGCAGCCATTATATGGACCGCCAGATCTACCTTTGGCAGATACCGGGACCAAATCGTGGCCGAGAGCGTCGGCCGCAATGGGGCAGCCAGTGCCGGCCGCCTGAGTCCACAGCACTTTTTCAAGGGACATCGTGGGTGGCGTGCGAAAGAGCGACCAGCTCGAGGCAGCCAGTGGTGTCCACTAGATACGCTTCCAGCAGACCGTCGCTCCATGTTCCATTGTGGTCCAGGCTGACCCCCACGATGCAGTTAAACCCGCCCACCAGAAACTTTGCCGCCAGCTTTGCGCGCGCGCAGTCATGGCCGAGTGTCATGACCAAGAAAGACGCTGGTGCTTCAGCGCGCGCGTAGCTAGAGCAAAGAAGAGAAGAACTAAGTCAGAATAAGAACAGCTGGCCCAGGATCGGGTGTTGTCTCTTGTTCTCTGTCTCGCTCATCACAATATATATATATATTTTTTCTCGTGAAACTGAGGTATAACAACCACCATATCATTAAAAGGTGATAATCGGTAACGGAGCAGCGAGTCTCCAGCGTTACGTAGCCTCGTCGTGGCAGCAGCAATGTCATTGTGTTTTCTAGGGGCTAATGTTTCGCGTTGGTTCCGTGTCTAACAGCACCAAAATTAACTTTCTGGCCAGTTGTTGGCTTTTTGGTTCTTTGCGACAATGTCTCAGCGGAACTTTCTGACATCCTCTTAGGCCATGTTGTGTGTATATTTTGGCCGAAAAAGATTTCGCCTCTCTGGGCTTACAAGTAGTCATTGTACTCTTTAATAGATATCACATTAACGTGTTTTCGTGAACACTTGCGTGGCTTTTGTTGTTATTAAGTGGCGACCTCTGTTCAAATGGCTAGCTAAAAAAATTCCAGGTACTTACAACACGGACTAAAAAATCTGATGGGACGCATTGTCACAATCTAACTGGTGGCGGCATCACCGTTTCGGCAACAGGTAGCGGCCGTACATTCAGACAGAACTGAACTAATATATATATATATATATATATATATATATATATATATATATATATATATATATATATATATATATATATATTCTTCATGGGGAGGGGTGCCATGGAAGCCCTTATTTTAAACTTCATAACCAAGTGGGTCTTGATCGTATGGTGGACGTTTATGTCATGTGGCCATCTGCTAATTTTTGTTCATAATTGATGTAGTTAGTACTTTTTCGCGTATCCCATATTTATAGAGAACACACAAATACTTGTTTGTTAGAAGGAATCTGGCAGTAAAAAAGATCTTCAATTACTTCTTAAATATCTACAAGTTTTTTTCCAATCTGTGAGTTGAGTCACAGGTAGTTATAGCAAGTTGTGAGGTGCCTCTGACGTATGTGATTCCGACGAGCACCCTCCATTCTATTTTGGATTAGGAGTAGTAAAATTGGAAGAAAGCACGTCATTGTGTGTCATGCCATACAGAACTTTCTCCCCCTTTCCTGAACTAGTTGGCTGCTGCTACCGGTTCTAACAAACACGGCATGAGCACTTCTGGGCTTTGTGCCTACCAAGCAATTTTGCAGCATTGTGACACAATATACAATACACAGAAAGGATTCAGGCACAGTACTATACTGAAATCTGGCAAAGATCGTAAAACAACGAATGATTGATTGATATGGGACTTTTAACGCCCCAAATCCACAATATGAATATGAGAGACGCCGGGATGGAGGGCTCAAGAAATTTGAACCACTTAGGATTCTTTACATGCACCCACATCTGAGCAAAAGGGCCTACAGCATTTTCGTGTCCAACGAATATGCAGCCGCCGCCGCCAGCATTCAATACCACGACCTGCGGGTCAGCAGCCGAGTACCTTGGCTACTAGACCACCATAGCGGGGCCGTAAAACAAAAAATGATTCTTTCGATTTCTTTTTTTTTTCGAAGCATGATGATATATAGGCGAGACCCATATAAATGTTGTGCCACAAAGATGCGTTTGAACGTTTTTTTTATCCTCTCTACTGTATAACGAAGTGGCAGGCAGACGTCTTTGCACACCAATTTGACTCATTGATTCTATTTATTTTTTTTTATTTGAGACATACTGCAGCCCTAGGTAAGGGCCCCAGAAGAAGGGGCATATGCAGCACAAAATGTAATAACAAAAGGAGAGCAACATAGTGTGATGTGAAAGTGCGCGTTTGAAAAGTGTGCCACGCCATCAGCCTCAACCAAAGAGGACGATAAAGACGACGCTTGGTTGCGGCACGTGTGGGCGTGAACAAATTGGCCCGATAAGGTCCTTTCCTGGAGATGTAGGACAGCCACGGGAGAAGAACAGCGAAGCTGAGTAGACGTGGCCGAGTCGGGACCGAGTGAAGAAGGTGGCCAGGGCGCAGGAGTGCTGGCCAGCAGAGCTCCTGTATCAAGTCCCAGCGGTCTCCGACCTGAACACAGAGCTTTTTCTCGTCGCCTAACGTAGGCCAGGCTGGTTCTGGTCTTCTGGCGTTGGCCTAAAAACGTCTCCGGCTTCGTGTGCGAGCTGCGGCTGCCGAACGCCTAAATATCACTGACTTCGACCAGCCCGGCGATTCCTTCCGTGCCAGTGAATGACGTGAGCGTCTCAACCTATTCGCCTGTCTTTCCCTGCTGCACGAGTGCGTCTTCAACGTAACTCCGTCGCATCAGTTTCAAGCCCCACATCACCGCTGTCATCATTTACATGAGTGCTGCCATGCCTTGGTAGGAGAGCCTCCGCTGCAAGCACCGCGTCCCGCTATCTTGTGGTAAGGATTACTTTCCACTGAACAGTTATTTCCTCGCATTGTACGCGTCTTTAACGATTCGTTCTTTCTGTTAACCTCATTCTCTATTTCCATGCTGTGTTCTTTGTCTGGTGTTTACTATCATTTGAAAGTTTAGTAAATATATTGTGTGTTGAGGATTTAGTGGTAACAAATGGTCTCGTCGGCTCATTTTCGATGATGGTTATGTCATCGGTGGTTTTCGCTTTACACAAACCTACACGAAAGCTTGCCCATGAATTAGCCGCGTGACATATGATAAGCATTTTACCAAAAAAGGAAAGGAATACAAAAGTCTGAGTGCACAGCATACCAATCTGGTAGTTATTTCAGGTAAGCGGCCTCCAAAATATCATCGCCAGGTGAAGTGGACAGAGAGGTTGCTCCGAGCGCATAATCATCCACATCTGAGACAAACCTTTTGTTGAATGAGACTTTCTGAAACGAATGATATAGTAATACGATATTAGCGTTTGTCATGGACATAAGCACCGCTCTTCACCACCTGTCATTTTAGTGAGTCAAACGGGCATTATTGACGAAGAGTATTCAGTCTCACTCAACGACAGATTTGCACTCCTAAGGCGAATCGTTTCCATAAGGGGATCAAGAAGGGCTTCATTTTCGAACCTGTGATATACATGTACAAAACGCATTATTTAAGACCTAATTAGTCACCGTCACCCGTACCATTGCGTATGAAAGCGCTTGTCAGAGAATAGGCTAGGAAGCCGAAGCGTGTGTCATGTGAACTATGACACGCCATTTCGACGGCACTCAATAGATGATGATGATGGTGATGATGATGACGATGATCATAATGATCTTTACGTATTGCTCACACACAATTTGCAGCTGTGCCTAAAAAATAGATATTTAAATAGAAGGCTACAGCTAATATTTGTCTACTTTATTTTAAAACGGTTCGAAGAAAATATTTTACTTATTTAGAGATTTCACATCAAAACCATCTTGATTCCATAAGAATCTTTCTGCAGTGAATTTTATACAACTCAACAGGCCACAGCTTTTTATAAGATCTACTTCATTCTTATCCAGGGGCCGTGATGCTGCACATGATGGTGGTGGTAAACTTTGCATTTTGAAATAAACTAGAGAGTTCCTGTGCGCCTGAGTGGCAGTCCTTTATCCGGGACGCTATTGGAGATCGCCGCTGGCCGGGCACGCGCCACTAAAGAAGGTTGCGCATCTAAGCTAGACCAGCCGAGCAGGTCTAGCTTAGATGCAACTACAGAGGCTTAGCATCTACAGAGGCTTAGCACCCAAGCCTCTGTAGATGTGATGGGGAAACGGCATGTGAAAGGTAGTGGAGTAGCAGGCATGAAGTCACAACGTGAAGGGTGTCGGCTAACACTTCAAATTGCCGACTAGGAAGCGCAGAACTCTTTGAGATATTTCTTTTTTTTTAAACTATGACACGTGGAAAGGCCAGGTTGCGTCTCCTACCCCGCCGTGGCATCTGCTGAACGATGTGCCCGATGTTCTCTTATTTGTTTTTGTTTCTGCATCGCGAATAATTATTAGAACCCCTTTTTCCTGCCAATGTCAAGGTTGGCTAGCAGTTTTTAAAAAGCTAGAAGAGTTGCGTTATAGAGCAAATCGTCAAGCTCGTCGGAGTTCAGCGAAACGCTAATGGTAAGTGGCGTACATAAACATTTCGCCCTGATTATTTCCGCACAACCATGGCGCGTGGTAGCGTGGCCTAATCTTGGGGTTTGCTAGAACCGTTTTCAATAGGTTGAACAACAGGTCCCGTTCCGGCTCAGGCGTGAAGTGCGGCGTGTGGAAAATACGGTGCTGGCGCAGTGGTCAAAGTGCATAGCGTTGCGTTGGGGAACTGCTCTGGCCAACGACCAATACTTGTGATGTGCTGGCAGGTGCCATAGAGTTCCGAGTTTCTGAATATTCGATCATTCCTGCGACTGTAGGTGGCGCAGTGGTAGGTCGAGATGGCGGACGAGATGGTGATGTCACGAGCGTGTACGTCAGTGTCGCAGAGCGTGAAGACACATTCATTAGTTCATGACTACTGAGAGACCGAACTGCGTCGCAGTTTACCACCGTGTGACAGCTTCGGAGCATGGCAACATGGCACCGCCTGCGTCGCTTGAATGACCGAGTATAAAGTGTAATGTGCATGCACCCAGGCTATCCACATCTATCACATTGTACTGTTCCGGAAAGCCTGGCGCAGCCCATTGAACCAGTCATTCGTATCTCTCAAACTGTTCTAATACATTCAATTAGACTGCTGCGCTAAATACCTCACCGTAATTGCAACGCGAAAAAGCATGGCGTGTAGTAGAGTTATTCAAAGCGGTACGCTGTGGAGACAGGATGCGATAGATCGAATCTCCGGTCGAGTGTTTCGAAACTTTTATTGCGATAACGAATTATTTTCAATCTTAGTTGAATTGTCCCAGAGTCTTCGCAGTAAAGTGGCGGATATGTATATGCCTGTACATATATAAAATAACTCTCACAAAAACATGAATCAGCAAAATGTAGCCGCGTATCTGTGTGCCGTGCTGCCTTTGATCTCAAAAGACGTATTCTGTCGGGAAGAGTTTCATGAGATAAAGACGCCTCTCGGCAGTATTGTCGAGAAACAGAAGCTTGCGTAAAACGAAGAGCCACGGATAGGTGGGCGCTCCGGATCATCCTAGCAAAGCGTAGGAAACACCAGCATTTTCGTGCATTGCATCGCCTTGTCAGCGCAGCGTCTGAAAAGCTGGGTTTTTTAGCATTACGCATTTGATTCGATTAGTACGGGAGTTTTAAGGTCCCAAAACCAGCATATCATTATGAGAGACGCCGTACTGAAGGGCTCCGGAAATTTCGACCACCTGGAGCTCTTTACCATGCACCCAAATCGGAGCACACGAGCCCCCCCGACGTTTTCGCCTTCATCATAAATGCAACCGCCACAGCCGGGATTCGATCCCACGACCTGTGGGTCAGCAGCCGAGTACCTTAGCCACTAGACCATTGCGGCGGGGCAGCGTAACGTGTCTATGCAGTGCCAGTAATGGAAGACACCATTGATTACGTCCTGATGTCACGCTTGTGGTATGCGTAATATTTGCTTGACTTACAAGTATGAGCTCAGCCACCAGACCAAGATGTTTGGCAGTTGAGAATTGTTTCAAATTTGGCCAGGTGGCAGAACTGTTTCGAGTGACAAACAGACTGAAACGTTTGGGTTGAAGTATTGCAGGAAGTGCTATAATTTTAATTATCGTCTTTAAAAATGCTGATGTTGGGACCCAAGGAATAAAACCAGACCCTACACTGCGTAGCGCACTAGGCCGCACATTCACGCGTCACGCATACGCCAGTAGGATAACGGCGGGCTATTTAAGTACATGCAGATCCCAAATGAGCTTGAGCGTGTCTTTGATCGCACGGCGTTTCCACAGTTTCTTTCAGTTAGGGACCACCTCTGAGCCGCACACGGAAAAGTGGTCACTTCCTGCGCCCGCTCTAGTATTGTGGAACAACAAAAAAAGAGGGAACATCCAACCAGCTAGAGTCCCTTCTTGTGTCAGACGCCGCCACGTGGCAAGAGCCACAGAGGGCCCATTTTACGCGCCACACTAGAAGAAAAAAATAGATATGTTTGAAAGCCGTGCTCTGGGTGGCCAACAAGTTTAGAGCATTACTAAAACATGCAGGAGTACGAACTATAGTAGTTGCTCATGCGGATCCTGTGCATATTAACGTGTTATTGAGTGGGCGTATTTTTTTAAGCAGAAAGCTGAAGTTATGGCGCTGCTTGTCACTCTTCCGCTGCAATTTTAACTTCTTTATAATCGCATTATTCGCGTCACCCTTGAGGTAAAACTGTTACTTTCACATGCTTTTTTGTGCATTTGGTATATATATATATATATATATATATATATACACGTACACATACACGTACGGAACATGATGGGGAGTGTCCTTACAAATGGTATAGCAATAAATCTTTGATAGATGCGAAAGCTAAAAAAACGGCTAATAAATATCGGGAGCAACAGCTGACAAACTTTAGCCAGGACCATGGTCCACTTCATAAATATTTTGGCTAGCATACCTACTCAAACAAAAATAGCCCTAATATCATTAACAGCACGTCACTCGTTTCCGGCAGCCATTAACTGGCTCCAATGAAGACGAAAGCTTTGCTTCCAAAAGAAAATTACATATAACTTGACTGTGTGACATCTGAAAATGAAGCGGAATGGTTTGAGCTTTTCCGGAATACTCTTTTTCCGCAACAGTAGTGTTTGCGTGAAGCGAGTATTGGTACAGTGGTAGGATAGGATTCAGAAGGTGACGAGTAGAAATACTCGTGGCGAAAGTGCTCTTTTTAGGTACGCTTTTATTGCACTAATGTGTTTTTATTGCTATTTTTGTGGATGTATCTTTATATGACAGATGGAAGGAAAGAAAAATAGGAGGAAAAGAAGGGCAGGGAGGTTAACCAGCCTATATGCAGCCGGTTTGCTACCATGCGCATGGGAGGGAGATGGGGGAGATGAAAGGTAGTGAGCAGAGAGGGAAGAGAGATAAACACAGCACGTTCGGCAGCACACGCACGCACACTCAGTCATAGTCCAGTCTTGTCTTTCGCGGTGTGTGACATTGCTGTTACAACCGCTTGTTCAAGTCCATGTCACCTAGGAATTTTCAACAGAACTTTCGTCACCTTCTGTTGCAATGTCTTTTCTCGGGCACTTGAAAGAATAGTGTTGAGACATTTGGCCGTTGTCGATGCGCGCAAGAACGGACGCCTGTGACGGTCTCTGGGAGTAACATAACGGACAGTTGCGCAGAACACGGTGTGGCGTCTTTTCACAACGGCAGGCATCGCAGAGAGCGTTTTCGGCAATTTCTATGACAATGAATAAGATTTTGTAAATTTCAATCCTAGCCATTAGCACTGAAGAAGGGTGGCTTCTCTTCGATCGAGGCCAGTGGGCATGCGGAGAGCCATCAAAGAGGACAGGTGATGTTGACGATTCGTCTCGTTGCTTGGTGGGCACCATAGTGAAAACGTGATTTCACGTGCAAGTCGTCGAAGATTACTGGCAGCATTGGTCCGCGAAAGTGGTATGGCTTTTTCTCGTGTTCCTTCAAGAGCTGCCCGCGCAGCAGTATCGGCATGTTCATTCTCTATGACGCCGCAGTGACTTGGCACCCACTGAAACGTCACATGATGCCCTTTCTCGTGTGAAGTGTTCAGAAGGCATCGAATTTTAAAAACAAGCTGTTCATGCGGCCTGCGACGCAGTTCGGAGAGCACAGATTGTAGGGGAGCTCTTGAGTCGCTGAAAATCGACCATTGTTGCGGTGTTTCCCGATTGGCTACACAAAGTGCAGCGCGCAAAGCATCTAGTTTTGCTGCTGTAGATGCCCTGGAGTGACAGTGCTAAAGCTGATAATAACACCTCTAGCTGGCACTACTGCACTTGACGAACACTGGCGGTTCGTGGAGCCATCGTTATATATATGTACACTGCCTGAATATTCCTCGTGCAAAAGAAAAAAAGACAGTTGTTTAAGCACGGGTGATGAAAGCTCATTTTTCCTCCGGATGACAGATAGTAACCACAATTACAATTCTAAAACTGCTTTGCAGTTGTGTATACCTAGCGCCTACATAAAAAAACACTTCAGTACCAAAGTATACGTGTAGTGCAACATTGGTCCCATGAACACAGACGACACTGCACGTTGGTGCGTTGTGGCAATAAGACTTGCAATAGGGATGCATTTGATTTAGTCATGCGTACACATGCTTCATGAACATTTTGTCTCTTAGGCTGTCTTTGCGTGAGAGAAATTGACATTCGTACTAATAAACTTGCAATAACTCTGCGTTTTTTTTCAGTGCTTGGAGACGCATGTCCCTCTATGTCAAAGTACAAGTGCACTAGTGACAACCATCCAAGTTGCAAATCATTTCCAAATGATAGCTGCGTATGCCACTGTAGTAAGTGCTTTGTCGACCATATAACTACCTCACCTACGCTGATCACTCGCAAGAGCCGAGTTTAAAATTATTCTTGCTGTATATTTGTTGCAACACAGGTCTTTGTTTTTTTAGATTTTTCGGTTTCAATATAATCAGTCAGCCAGTCAGTCAAGAACTTTACTAAATGGTCCTGAGAAGTCTAACGCACAAGGGTGTCCACGAGGGACATTCTAGCAGCCGCTACTGTAGGCGACGCCCGTGTCGGGGCATGAACACGGTGGTGTTCCGCCAGTTCTTCGGCCCTCTGGACTGCATTTTGTTGGTTTCTTAGACTGGGGCTCCTGAGTGCCTGCTCCTAGTCGAATTCTCTGGTGAGAGGTCCTCGACGTATTGTGAAACATCGCCAGAGCATGGGTTCGAGTGAACAGTACACTTCTGAGCAGTCTGGGCATTGTGGATCTATGTCCGAGTTGTAACGGCTGAGTCGGCCCCGTGATGGGCAAAACTCGTTTGTAGCATGCGAAAAGCGACCTCTTGCGCGTGTTCGAGCTTTGCATGGGGTAAAGGATATTGGCTTCTATCGTTCCGATACTAGGAGGTAATTTCGTGAACGGTGAGTAAAGCATCATTAAACGGTACGTCTGGGCCCAGCTCTTCGGTGGCTGATTGATCGTCGTGGCGGGTCAGTTCTCGCGCTCGATCACGAGCCATTTCATTGTGGTTGGGTGGCTGTGGGTGGACGTTTTTGCCCATGTGGCCAGGAAACCAAGAGAGGTAGTGCAAGCCCATACCTTCGCGTGTTTGCAGAATGTAGGCTGCTTCTCGAGCGATGTTTTCGCTTCGCAAGCCCGAATGGCGGCGCTAAAGTCAGTTAAGACATGGGTGTGTGAGGGGTCGCCATCGCCAAAGCTATAGCAACCAGCTCGTTGCTAGCCTAACCGCTGAGCGTAGGGCTCCGTCGCCATCTACTACCGTCAGTGCGAAGGTGGAGAAGTTATTGTCTTGCGCCGCAAGACAATAACTCTGAAGATGGTAGAGATGCGATTCGCAGCCTTACGGTTGAGGATCGCGCGATCGCGGGCTAGGCGTCTGCCTTTCTTGTGTTGTGGGTGAACATTTCACGAAAATTGGTTTACCGTGTAGATAGCGCGGACAGCTCCGGAGAGGGTGACTGCGCGTTCAAGATAGGGATGTGGGGACATGCTAGCCTCGCTTAGAAGTTTGCGGCCTGCCTTCGAGGAGGACAGGCGGATTATTTAGGCCGTCGTCTGGGCCTCGATCACTTCATCAATGTTGTTGTGCATGCCCTAGTTGGTTGATAGGGGAACTACTCGTGTTTTGAGGTAAACCAAGGACTTGTTTAATGTTTTTGCACATGAGTGTGTTTAGTTTTATCTTTCCACCTTCGTTGTGAGCAGAGGCGACGTATTTGGTGTGCCTCATCAGGAACGTGTGGCACAGAAGGTAGGCCTCTCCAAGGCCTCATCTGCGACCACAAACTCGCTGAATCATTGTAGCATGTTTTATGTTTTCGCTGTGTTGTGTCTCATTGTTCGTGCATGGCAGCCAGTGGCCTTGATAAGTAGGCCGAGAATGCATAAGGAGTGCACGTGGGGTATTTTTTGCTCGTCTTTGGCGTGTAGCGCTATTGGTAGTTCATATAAAGGCGTTAAATTACGAGCGCTTGATTTTGTGGACTTCATCAGAAATGTCCTAGTGTTGTTTCTAATTCGAATTTTATTGGCGCAAAGAGAACTGATGCTATACTGCGCCAAACATGAAGTTTAGTCTTGTTAGAATGGTCCGTTTAGTATGAAACAATCAGTTTACACAATTTTTATCACTATTTCACTGCAGCCGTATTGCAAACTGTTTTTTTTTTATTTTACAGCCACAATTAAGGCCACCTGGAGCTATTATTTTATTAAATGTGCAAAGCACGTTTCTTCTTTATATAAACGCTATCACAAAAACCTAAAATATTCAGTTAAATTGCGCACAACTTCAGCAAACGAACTTAAAAAAAAGAATTGTGTACAAGACTAATTTATAAAGACATTTGCATGGCAATGAGAACAAGTACGTTTTTAATACAGAAAGGTGGGAATGAGTAATACACCACAAATGTTTTTAAATGTATGACATTTTAAGGAACGAAAAGATAGGGCAGGTCCCCAAGCAGTTCAAGAAACAGCACGAAACTAACAGTTCAAAAGTTCGTTATTTTGTGAAATCATTACCGGTAGTGTTTTATAAATTGGTATTTTTCTTGTAAAATTCGTGGAGATTATTGAGAAAAATAAGCTGTTTTTGTAAGAATTTTTACTGGAAAGTAGAAAAAATTCGGTCGGTAGGGTTTATTGTGCTTAGGTGCAAAATCAGCGCGTCAAAGTAGGGTGGCTCGTCATTGAATATTTTATAGCGCACCGGAGTCATGTGTGCTTCAGTAGTCTAAGCTGAATTTACTTAATTATTCTTTTGAGAGACAAATTACATAACCGGTACAACATGTCATAGAATACATATTGTTCGACTTCTAAAAAATGCTAGACAACAATTTTATAAAAAAAACGCGTGTAATAATTACTGCTTTTGATAATGGCGTTTTGTAGGTGATTTTCACTGCAGATGATCATCTACATTTAAGACAAACACAAATCCATATGGCTGAGTTTCGCGGAAAGCCAGTTTATATGCTGTGGCATTGCAATGCGACTCAAAGAAGGAGTTGGAAAAGAGAATGCCCCTTTTGTGGTAATACAGCAAAGGAATACCGCTGCACTCCAGTGCTGCAGAATACGACTCAAAGGACCTCCCATGTGCTCATGTGCACCTGTGTGGAATGGCCTCTATGCCTGGCTGCGCCAAATGAGCACGCTCCGCAGGCTACAGCCACGCAAATTCATGTGAATCACACGAGTGAATGAGCTCGCACAGCGACTGCGTTGCGTGTAACTCCTTTTTGGAGAAAAATGTGACTACGGGAAACTGGTAGCTCTATTTCTGCTACATGTCAGGTATAATAAAGGTGTTATATAGCATAAACGTTTTTGTACAAAGAAGAGTATAGGTCGAAATCGTGTGAAGTTACAGCTTGTAGATGCTACGATATATTTGAGCTGGATGTGAGCTCGCTCAAGATAAAAGGACCACAAAAGAAAAATAACAATTTTTCTCAGAGGGAAAGCTCAATGTATGACAACGTCCAAAACCAAAATATTATCAACAGCGGTGCCCTACTCACAGAGAAATTAAGATAAGTGCACTAGAACACATGCGCCTCAAGTACGACTTTCGAAAATGATCTAGATGACGTCAAACTTACCACCTACACTTACGTAATCGAGCTATTTGCATTAAATGTTTGACCTTCCGTACATCAAGAGACGTAATAAAATGGCGCTTGTTCGTTTTTATTTTATTCATGGAAAAAAAGAAACAACAAGACGTTGATATAGGGATCGGTGCGAGAGGTTAAAAAGTTCAATTTTCGCCTGGTTACACTGAATATCTTCTGCAACCTAGGGGGCCCAGTAGAACCAAGCGCGCCTGTCATCCCGTAAACCATTTTTGGAAATTGTTCAATGGACATGTTTGTTGCTGCTGCTATTGTCGGTGGCCACGCAATAAGTCGGGCAACGTTGTGCACGGCAACAGTGCCGAGACAGTTTACACTTTGAGGTGGGTAATTCAAGGTGTGCTAATGCGAAGATAGCAAGTAAACGTGTTTTTCTTTCAAAATAAGCACTTCATCGGCGCTCAAGAAGCGCTGCGAGGTTTCTGGCCCGCTATTTCAGCAATCTACTTTGACTTAATATGCCGCATCAATACGCGCGTTTAGTGTCCGTATGAGAGGCTTTTACAATCTCACCTTAAACAAGAATATTTCGACCTACAATCGCCTTCTGCTGGGCTCCAATATAAGTATTTTTCCTCTTCTTCAGAGCTTTTTTTTTGGCATGCAGGATACTACCCGCGATATTATTGCTCGTTTGTTGAGAAATTTCCCGTGGACAAGTTGCTCCAGATACGTTCATTCAAGTTTTTGTCCGTGCAGAAGCTGCTGTAATAACCCAATACTGAATATGAATGCTAGAACAGGCGTCATGTGCGAGTAAATGGGATGGCGTGATGTTTGCATCACTAAAAAATTAGTAGCAAAATTCCCGTACATCTACTGTCAAATCTTTAGCGATAAGCGAATGCTCATTTCATACGAGACACATTCTATACTCTATTATACTTAGAGTTATGAAAAAGAACTTGTGAGGCGTTCACGAATTCATATCTTGGTACCAGCACTATTGCTTTCATCGCATATTTACAGAATCGCTTAATTAGGAGTGATAGAGGTGCGTTTTTAATGAATGAGTGATTAACGTTATCAAACACCTTCTACAGATAGAAACCGAGAATTGCTTTCGTGTCCTTGGGGTTACTGTAGAAAATCTGAGTTCTGATGAGCCTCATGGCACACCGAATAAAAAGAGCGGGCGTAAATCCAACCATGTTGTAAGGAAACAAATCGTTTTCTTTGTAAAATCTAGTAAGTCTGTTGTGAATGGCATGATCTGCCATGTTTCTAACACTGTATGTAAAAAGATTGGTGTACTCTTTCCAAGCTTGGTGGCTTGCTCTGCTTAGGGATGAGGAAGTCCCGTGCAACCTTCCACTGTTCAGGGACTTCGCGGTCGTTCCATATGCGGTTGATTTCTTCCGTGAGAAACTCGATGGACTCGCCCAAGAAGAGTGACACTTTGTATCCCGCGGTATTCGGTCCATACGCTACTAGCCCTATTGCAAAAACAGCGTGATGACAGTACGTTTTTTGGCACTGGTACACGCTGGAGACACTGGTACACGCTTGTAATCACTGGAACTTCACTGGGCGCTCTGGGAAAAAGCTGTGTCACACTGGTAGGGGTCCTGGCTCAACCGCTGTGATGCTGGTGCCCACTGTTAAGCGCTGGAAGCGCTGGAATTTTCACTGGCAAGGGCTGGTGAATACTGGAGCACGCACTGTTTCTACCAGCGCAGCGTGCACATTATTGTGGCGTGTGCCATGGTATGTTTTGATGTCTTTGAATATAAAACGCTTGATTCGACGGCACGAAGAGATGCTACCCTAACAAATACAGAGGATACGTAATTTTTGCAGGGCACGTACGTATCACACAAACAATAATGCACATTTTTCGCATATGACCCCGCGTAAACTGGTCAGTTGCAGGAAAACGTCCCACGTGGAAATTCAAGGGTGAATTCAAAATATGCGAGTAGGCAAGAGAAAATTGCCATCTATGTACTGGTAGAGCGTGGTATGGAGTACATGTTGCATGAGTTTGTTGACACAAGAAATTAGGGATATGGGCTTGAAGTTAGACGTAAGCAGAGATTTCGCAAGATTTGGGTATAAAGACAACCTGGGCCTTTTTTCATTGATGTGGGAAGGTGCCCATTAGCCAGCACTCATTAAAGTATTCAGTAAGGACGGAAATTGATTGGTCGTCAAGATTATGGAGTGGTTTGTTGTGAATACCATCCGGACCGGGGGCTGAGGAAGTGCTTATTTGTTGAACTTCGGCTACTGTAATGGGTTAGTCGAAGAGCTCATTAGGAGCACCTGTGTAGTCGGGATGCAATACGGCGGGCTCTGTTGGGAAGTACTGATTTCGGAGTTCCTGGAAAAGTTCTGGTGTAGGTTTGTCGCAAGTACAAAAAAGTTTGGTGAATTTGTGTTTTTGGTTATTCTTTGACTGCGTTGCATCAATTAGGTGTCTGAACTAACTCCAAGTCTGAGGCAAACTCATATTGCCATCTTATTTTAGCAAATAGTTTCCCAGTTCTGTTGTAAAAGATTGGCTGCATGGGTCTCTATCTCTCTGCTCAGGTGGGTAAAGCAACGCGTAAGAGTTTGGTTCCAACGCTGGCTTTGCCAGCGTCATTCTAGGCTTGCTTCACTGACCTATAATGTAGAAGACGGGAGTCAACTGTGTCGCTTGGGCAGTCCTCTTGTACAAGACGAGTTGCGGAACGGACATCACTCCGAAGTTGTTTTGACCATTCAGTGATGTCCTTGATAGAGAAATGGGTGCGCGTTGCCTTATAAGTCCGGAAATATTCCCAGTTGATGAAAGTGGAACCTCTGGGAACCCTGCGAGATAGTTGCATGTTTAGGAGAATTTCGATATGGTAATGGTCACTACCCAAATTTCATTGTGTGTTGCACCATGTGGCATGAAGGAGGTGATGTGCGAACGCGAGGTCTGGTGTAGTGTCTTTGCAGACACTATTCCCCATGCGTGTCAGAAAGGCAGAATCGGTGAGCAGGGAGAGACCGGCTGCGCTGCTAACCACACCCGACGTCCTTTTGGTGTGTCGCGCAGGTAACCCAAGCTCTACGGGGGGGCGTTAAAATATCTCACGACGAGTAGTGAGCACTTAATGGCTATGTGTTTTGCGACCGTAAAGAGGTGCTGAAAGTTTTTGTAAACACTTAAGAATGATGTTTACATATAGGAGGAATAAGCTGTTAGCTCTAGCATGTTCTGGCACAAGCTCAATGAGGATATGATCAATGTCTTGGACTACTAAACAGTGAGAGATTGTGGTAATTGAGCGAATAATGAGAAACGCCACCCGAGAGGGTTTAGGGGCTGTGTGTGTAATAGAAGTAAAGCCGGGTAAGATCAGTGGATTACAGGGTTCTTGCAGGGCAAGCATATTGGGTTTCGCAGCGCAAGATAGCAGTCGGTGGACAACATGACGCTTCTGAGCAAACCCTCGGCAGTTCCACTGCCACAGTGCCACACTATGGTTTGGTGCTGCCATCATGAGAACCGAGATGGGGCGTAGCCGCCGCATATGGTAGGGCGTTGTTAGTGATGCCAGAGAGAGGATTGTCTTGCCATTCAGTTGCTTTGGGTTTCTTGCGTTTTCTAGGGGTGAGATCTCGCTTTAGAAGGCGTGTTGCGAACAAATTGAGCTGTAATTCGAAATAGTTGTAGCGGTCAGTCAATGAATGAGCTAAGGCATGAAAACGATTATTAAGCGAAGCATTATTTGGTGTTACACGGTTCACCGCATCTTTGAGCGCTGTGCATTCCTGATTGATGCTAGCGATACCGTTCATCAATTTTACTCAAAACGAGCAGTAAAAGACTCAAGCAGGGTCGGTATTATGGCTAGTGAGCTGTTTGGAGAGACGTGGCTTGTCGTCCTGATTTGTGAGCCGATATCTAACTCGAGCGAATCAGAAGAGGAAGCAGCGTTGACATGACTGGGTGTGAAAATTATGCTAGCGGCGGTGAGCCGGTGGAGCGCAGGAGTTCAGGATGTAGTAAGAGTAGGGGTAGTTGTAATGGAACGGCTTGTGGCTTGCTCTCTGTAGTGTACAAGCTATTCACAAAGGCAATTGCTAACAGAGTAAAGAAAACATTAGATTTCAATCAACCAAAAGAACAAGCGGGATTTCGAACAGGCTACTCAACAATTGACCACAGTTATACTATCAATCAGGTAATAGAGAAATGCTCAGAATATAACCAACCACAATACATAGCCTACATAGATTACGAGGCGTTTGATTTAGTAGAAATATCATCCGGCCTAGCAGCAGAACTCGGCCTAGCAGCAGAACATGATCGGCCTAGCAGCAGAACTTCCCAGCACGGTTAAGATCTGTGCATACGCCGATGACATATGCACATGGGCATCCGGAACTACTCGTCCGCAATTACGAGCTTGACTACAGCTTGCAGTGACGATCCCATACAAATATCTACGACGTCAGGGGCTCACTCTTTCAATCGTCAAATGCGCAATGCTTGCGTTCACGCGCAAGCATACGTCGAAATACCCGATATTTATTATTGGGACAGCGATACCTGCTCTATCGCACCACAAGTTCCTTGGGGTTGTCGTACAAAGAGATCTATCGTGGACGAGGCACGTCGCAGTACTTAAATCTAAATTGAAGAGCTTTGCTCTCGTTCTTCGCCACGTAGCAGGAGCAAGATGGGGCCCATCAGAATCATCGCTACTTCGATTGTACAATGCTCTATTTGTGGGATACATTCGATACAGCATGCCGGTGCTCTCCAATATGAGACCTAGTTGTGTGAAGACGTTAGAGAGTGTTCAAGCTCAATGCTTGAAGCCGAGCTCGCGCAGAATATGGCGGCCCGCCTTGGTGGTAGTGAGTCGGGTCAATTGCACACGTTCCCGAGCTTCGGCGATCTCTTCTAGCGTGTTATGTACGCCAAGCTTGAGGAGTTTGTACGTTGGAGTAGTGATAGGGAGGCCAAGGGCTCGTTTGACCACCTTGCGAATAAGCGCATTCAGTTGATCGCGCTCAGCACGTAGCCACTTGTGTATAGCGGCAACGTAGGTAAAATGGCACAAAACGCGTTTACGAGACGCAGCAGGTTGTCTTCTTTGAGGCCATGGTGCCTGTTAGCTACTCTACGTACGAGTCGTATGACATTCTCAGTCTTAGTCCTGAGCTTTTCTACCGTTTGGGTGTTGGTTCCGCGGGACTCGAAGATCATGCCGAGGACCTTGATGGTGAACACCCTGGGTACAGTACGACCATCTCTGGTGTGGAGGGTGATATTGCGTTCCGCCGAAGTTTCCACCCTTTGGGCTTGGCACCCCGGCGTTTGGGCAAATATATCATCAGCTCCGACTTCGCAGGTGAGCACTTGAGACCGGTGTGGTCGAGGTAAGACTCGGTGGTGTCGATAGCCTCTTGCAGGGCGGACTCAATGAAGCCATCCGATCCTGTGGAGCACCATATGGTTACATCATCCACATAGATAGTGTGACTTAGCCCGTCGATTTTTGAAAGTCTTTCGGAAAGCCCGATCATCACGAGGTTGAAGAGCGTGGGCGAGAGGACGGATCCCTGAGGAGTGCCCTGCTGTCTGAGCTCCACTTCTTCCGACACTAGGTCTCCTACGCGGAGGACGGCTCTGCGTCGAGTGAAAAAAGAGCGGATAAAGTAGTAAAATCGATGACCTAGGCCGAGGGCTGCGATCGCTTTCAAGATTGACGAGTGCGTTATTGTATCGAAGGCCTTTTCTAAATTGAGACCGAGTATTGCACGAGTGTCCCGAGTGTTTCGCCATCTAGAATTTGATGCTTTAGGAGTAACATGGCGTCTTGAGTGGATAACCCTGGTCGGAAGCCAATCATGTGTTTCATTATTCGAACAGTAAATATTTTGGGGTATGATGTAATCAATTCGAAAGCTTGCTAATTGTTCTCTTCCTTCTTGGTGCCATGCAGCTTCATTAGCATCTGCATGCTGCAGAAGCTGCATGCTGCATAAGTCACAGTGTTTACAAGAGAAACAACTTTATCCCATCTTAAATGAAAGGGGCTGTGACAGGATGAAGCAACTCCAACAGCTCGGGATAGCCTGCTAAAGTGTGGGCTTTTAGCTGAGCATGGCAGCCTTCCACTGCTGTTCGCCGACCCTTCGTGCAAGATGCCATAACATTAGAGAAACTGTAAATTTTAATGGCAGTAAATGTACGTGTGCACAGCACTAATTGTTACATTTATTGCTTTCACTTGCAACTATTAAATTTTTAGTTAGTATCCGGTAAACATTTCTTTGTTTTGTAATAATATTTGATAAATGTACACACCGTTCAAAGTAGTTGGGACCACCTAGTTATTTTCTATGCGATAGGCATGCTTTTACCTTTTACCTTACATAACAAGCCTTTATTATTTATTGTAACCAGATGCCTACGAAGAGCACCTCCGGGCGCACGCAAGCCTGGTGCCAGATGCACAGCGTCGCAGAAATTTAAATCGGCATCTTGCTGATCTCCTCAAAGTGCTGAAGCTCTAATCTACAAAAGCACGCATTTTGTAATTTTTATTGATTCATGAAATTTTTCATTTTTTTAGATTCCTGTTGCACTTTGATCAACTCGTGAAATGATGGTGCTGGGTCACCTCATTTCAGTGCTGTCAACATTGAAAAATGGCAATAGGCTTAGCTCGAATGTGAATACTAGATATTAAAATTGCTGTGAGTGGTTTCCTTATTTGATAACTAATTTTATTAAGTTTATATATATATATATATATATATATATATATATATATATCTTTGTATAGAATTAGAGGACACTGCATTACTATATTGCAATATTTGAATATGCAGCTAGGATATGACATCCAGCGTGTTAATTCAGGATATTTAAAACTTTGGTTTTTTTGAAAACTATACTTTTCTTCACCCATCATAATTGTCATTTTTCCTATTTCCTCCTAATTCGTGCAATATTCAGAAGTTTACACGCGTGAATGTCCATTCAATTGCCACTTCGGGTTGCCTTCCACCTGATGCGCGCAGCTATTTCATTTAACACGATGTTGCTTTCCGTAACAGGCACACATTTCAGTAATTTCTGCATGATTTGTTTTTCCAGGAAATGCAGAGTGCCGTATCACTCCGCATGATACGTCTTTCCATAAAATGCGGAGTCCGCATCATACGTCTCTCCATAAGATGCGGAGTCCGCATCATACGTCTTTGCATAACATGCGGAGTCTGCATCATACGTAATTCCATATTCTGATAATTCCGTACTTGCGGTCTCCGCATCATACGGAACGTTTCAGTAGGGGTGCGTCGCATTCTGAACGTTTAGCTTAGCCTTCTCTGTTCCCCGTGCTTCCATCATCCGTTCTGTAAGTAAACGAACGACTGTGCGCATTATATTCACTGTTTAAAAGTATCACCGAATGCCTAATGCAAGTTAGGGATTTGTGCCCGCTAAGACATATATATATATATATATATATATATATATATATATATATATATATATATATATATATATATATATGTGTGTGTGTGTGTGTGTGACGTATGAAGCGATGGTTGGTAGAGGCAGAGAAGGAAGAAGTACAGAACAGAATAAACATGGGGTATGAGCCAGGCCACGTCACCCATTCAGCATATCGTTGGAGTCGTATGACATTCTCAGTCTTAGTCCTGAGCTTGTGTACCGTTTGGGTGTTAGTTCCGCGGGACTCGATGATCATGCCGAGGACCTTGATGGTGAACACCCTGGGTACAGTACGACCATCTCTGGTGTGGAGGGTGATATGACTGGGTGACCACGTCACCCAGTCATCGTATCGTTGACGCTACGATGACTGGGTGACGTGGCCTGGCTCATACGCCATGTTTATTCCATTCTTACTTCTTCCGTCTCGGCTTCTATGTACCATCACTTCATACGTCACACGATTCCCCCTCCCCCCGAAAGATGGCATCATTTATAACCTACGAAAAATTGAAGAAGCCAATAATTAGACAATGTTCAAATTCACAGTATCACGTCCCGACAGAGTTCCACAGTCTCTTTAAATCTTCAAGCCCGAGGGAGCAGTCCGGTGAACTCTATAACAACTCTTGTGGGCGAGGCTGACTGTTGCGTTCCGGACAGAGCGGGTTACACGTGGATTCTGACAGTACTGCTAGAACTCTTGTTCGGGCTGACCAAGGTTGGAACGCCTTGTTGCATCGGCAGCTCGGATGTCGTCGGGGTTGCACTTTTCGTCGTGAATGGTGTCATACCAGTGCTTCTTGCTTTCGTGCTTTTTGACAGACTGTGACGAAGTGCCTGAGTGCTTGCGGTGTGCAAGCAGTGCTCCTGCGTCTTTCTCGGCGTTTTCTGTGGTGGTGCAGTCGGTGTAATAGCTGAGGCAGGGAGTGTCTCTGGTGACTTTTCTTTGTGCGAAAGTGTCTGACGTCTTGAATTGGTCTTTGATTTCGAGATCTTATTTTCGGATGTTCTTCAATTGGTGGGTGAACTTCCATTAAATTTTGCGTTCTTCGATGCCCTCATTGCAGTCTCTTTCGTTGTCTCCTGAGTTTGTGTACTTGGCTTTGCTTCCTTTGCTGTTGCTGCTCAGGAGGTGGCTGTAGTGGCACCCGTTCCGGAATGAGGCATTCATTTCCTTCTGTGTTTGATGCGTCCTGTAGACAGCTGATGAATGGTGAACTAGTGTCTTGCTTGTCGGGCATAGTTCAAATGCGTCATCCTTGCTAGCATGCTCTTCGGAGGCTTCGGTGACGGGGTTCATTAAGGGCGCTACCGAAAGACAACTGTGTACGAGGTTTGATGTATCATGCACTTCTGAATTTGTTCTATTCATGAATTGGTGAGCTCTGCATGTGGGCACCAGAGGTGTCATGGCATTACTAGGTTTGAACTGCAGATTTTGGCAAGTCTGCGGTGCCGTAGAAGTGACACGAAGCTCTTTAGGGGCTTCTTTTTCGCTGTTCACTGCGAGTAGTTCTTGCGCCTGGTAGCATGCGACGTTCGATGCGTCTGAGCCTTCTGCTTTGTTTCGACTGCCTAGTGTGTATGCACCGCACGGTGATGAATGAACCCGTCCGGAAGGAACATGGCTTGACAGGGTATTTTCTTGCAGCGTCAGGTCGTCTACCGTGGTCGCAGCGTCCTTATGAGGCAAATGGTAAGCGATAGTAGCGCTTGAAGAGCCGGGTGATGGAAAACCACGTGGTGGACTGCGTATGCGAGGAGAAGAATTAAGAGCATCAGGTCGGTGAGCAACGCCTCGCGTCATATGCTGGAGCGAGGACTTTGGAAATGCTGACTTTCGTGTAGAAGGGAGGCGCGCTTGATAGTTATGTGTTTCCCAAAATACGCATGGTCTTCTGAAAGTACACTCATGTGCCACTTCGTCTTGAGGCAGTTGTCGATGCGCGCTGGGCTTTCGAATGGTTGAGGACTGCTTAGGAAATTGACGGTAGTGTGCGGTTGTCTCTAGATGGTTGGCAATGAGGTGGTCTTGGTCATAGTCGTTAAAACGGGTAATCATCTGCGCTTTGATTTTTTTTGCCATGACTCGTCGTTCTCGAATATGTGAATTAGGTAAAATTGAAGGGGCGACGTGGCCTGGCTCATACGCCATGTTTATTCTGTTCTGCACTTCTTCCTTCTTTACCTCTACTAACCATCACTTGATACGTCACACGATTCCCCCTCCCCCCGAAAGATGGCACCGTTTATAACCTACAAAAATTGAAGAAGCCAATAAACAGACAATGTCCAAATTCGCAGTATCACGTCTCGACGGAGTTCCGCAGTCTCTTTATATCTTCAAGCCCGAGGGAGCAGTCCGGTGAACTCTATAACAACTCTGGTGGGCGAGGCTGACTGTTGTGTTCCGGACAGAGCGGGATACACGTGGATGCTGACATTACTGCTAGAACTCTTGTTCGGGCTGACCAAGGTTGGAACGCCTTGTTGCATCGGCAGCTCAGATCTCGTCGGGGTTGTAATTTTCGCCGTGATTGGGGCAATCCTGATGCTTCTTGCTTGCGTGCTTTTCGACAGACTATGATGTAGTGCCTGAATGCTTGCGCTTTGCAAGCAGCGCTTCCACGTCTTTCTCGGCGCTTTCTGTGGCGTTGCAGTCGGCGGAATAGCAGGCGCTGGGAGCGTTTCTGGCAACTTTTCTTTGTCCGAAAGTGTCTGACGTCTTGTTGGTTTGGAGATCTTATGTTTCAATGTTCTTCAACTGGTGAACGCGCTTCCATTGAACTTGGCGTTCGCCGATGCCCTCGTTGCAGTCTCTCTCGTTGTTTTCTGAGTTTGTGAACTTCGTTTTGCTTGCTTTGCTGGTGCTGCTCAGGAGATGGCTGTAGTGGCGCCCCTTCTGAAATCGGGCATTCATTTCCTTCGAGGTTTGACGCGTCCTGTAGACAGCTGATGCATGGTGAGCTTGTGTCGTGCTTAACGGGCATAGTTGGTAATGTGCCATCATTATGCTCTTCAAGGGACTCTTCGCAGTTCACTGTGAGTGGTTCTTGCGCCTGGTAGCTTGTGACGTTCGATGCGTCGGAGCCTTCAGTGTTTCTTCCACTGTCGAGTGTGTATTTACTGAATGGCGATGCATGAACCCGTGTGGGTGGAGCATGGCTCGACAGGGTATTTTCCCGATGCGCCAGGTCATCTACCATAAATACAGCGTCCTTATAAGGCAAATGGTGAGCGTTGGGAGCGCTTGAAGCACCGCATGATGAAAACCCAAGTAGTGGACCACGTATGTGAGACGAAGAGTGAACGGCATCAGGTGGTCGGGCAACGTCTCGGGTCATATGCTGAAGCGATGACTTCGCAAATGTCGACTTTCGTGCAGAAGGGAGGCGCGCTCGATGGTTGTGTTTTTCCCAAAATACGCATTGTCGTCTGCCACTGAACTCGTGTGCCACTTTTTCTTTGTCAGAGGTCGAATCTTGTTGTGCGTTCGAATGGTTGAAGACTGCCTGTAAAATTCACGACTGAGTGCAGTTGTCTACGGATGGTGGGATACAAGCAAGTCTTCGTCGTAGTCGTCATCGTTTTTTTTAAACTAAACGATCATTTCTTGTTTTATCTTTTGCCAAGACTCATCATTGTCGAATATGTGAGTGAGGTAGAACTTAAATGCCTCACCGGTAACGTAGTCGCTGAAGTTCGTAACCATCTCCCGTTCCGACCAAGATGCAGCGGCGGCGTGGACCTCGAATAGGTTGAACCAGTCCTGTACGGGTCCGTCGTCCGCTGATCCGGTGTACTTGGGGATGTCGAGCTCAGTCGATGGTTCTGTCATGGTGCCGGTAACTGAATGCGCCTTAGATCACCTCTTCTGTGGTCGATATTCAGTTGAGGCGTACTGCAGGTGGATTCGTGAATGATGTGAGGTTGATGAGTGGTGGCAAGGTCTTCATCCTGTCGACTCGTGTGACGCAGGAGGCGTGATGGCTGTACGATGAACCATTTATTTGTCTTCGTCTTCCTCCTTCTCTACCATTCCACCACCACCGTTCTCATGTGGTTCGTCACACGCTTCCCCCCTCCCCCGAGAGAGACGTAGGTGCAGGGGTGGATGATATCGTTTAAGTCTCCCTACATGATCGATGTCATTCTGGCGACAGAGTGGAGCCACGCTGCGGGTCGATCTCGTAGTTAACTGCCGAAATCTTGCGTATGATCGTATAGGGTCCTTCCATGATTGCGCTGAGTTTGCCGCGGTTCGGGTGCCGGGGTGTTTCATATAGAACAAAGTCTCCCACTTGAAACTCTGATGGAAGGAACTTCTTGTCATATATGATCTTGTTTTTCTCGTGATATGCTACTGAATTGCGGACTGCGTTTGTACGAGCTTCCTGCGGATTTTCGGTAACGCCTGGAAGAAGATAGGGATACGATGGTGTGCCATACATAAGAAAGCGGGGTGGGTAGCCTGTGACTTCGTGAGGCGTTCTATTGTACTCGTCGACAATGTCCGAGAGGAGACGCGGCCACGGTTTTCGGGGTTCATCGTTGATCTTGCATCGGAGGCGAGTAACGATCGTCTGATTAGTGCGCTCGTTTAGGCCATTACACTGCGGGCGTTGTGAGCTTGTTAAAAGCTGATGAATATTGTTGTGCTTGAGGAACTGCTTAAATTTGCCGGCAGTGAATCCTGTGCCGCGGTCGGAAAGGAACTTCCGCGGCTTTCCAGCAGCGAAGATAATCTTCAGGCAAGAGATGTACGCGTCGCAAGTCTCATTATTGTGTGCGAAAGCCCAGACATAACGGGTGGCATGATCAACGGCTAAGTGAATGAATCTTTTGGATGAGCCGTAGTTCCCAAAACCTCCGATAGTGTCCATGGCCAGAAGATCAAACGGTTGTTCCGCTGGTGGCAAAGACTCCAAGGAACCAAATCGTTTGTTCTTCGGTTTCTTGCAGCGCTGGCAGGTATCGCAGTGGCCTATGTACTCGCTCACGTCGGTGATGATGTCGGGCCAATAGTACTGTGGAGAGAGAAGCCGCAGCATCTTCTTTACCCCGACATTACCGAAAGCGTCATGAGCTTTTTGGAGAAGACCGGAGGGCAAAAGGCACATAGACTTTTCGTATTCCCCTGCGTGTCACTATACTCAGTCCATTCTCAATGGTATGCTTTCCGGGTGGTTTGTCGTTGTCATGCTTTCGCAGTTGCTCAGCAGATAGGAGTTGAACTACCGGGCTTCGAGATAGTGCATCAGCTTCAATGTTGTCAATGCCCTTTTGGTGTTTGATGTTCACGTTGTACATGGAGAGTTTCAGGGACCACCGGAAAAGTCGGCCTCGGGGAATCTTGATGCTTTTAAGCCATTGCAAACGCTGCGTGATCTGTGATCACAGTGAAAGGTTTCCCGTGTAGATAGCAGTGCCATTTATCGATGGCGTCAATAATTGCCAAACATTCGAAATCTGTGATGGCGTAATTAATTTCGTGTTTTAGTAACTTCCGTGAATGCGTGAATGGTATGCGATTGGGTGCTCTCTACCTTCATCATCAGCCTGCTTCAAGACGGCGCCGATACCTCTGTTGGATGCATCGCAGTATAGCACACAAGGCTTAGTGGCATCGTACATGGTAAGGATTGGCTCTTCCGTCACGCATTTCTTGAGCTGAGTGAAAGCCAGTTCACACTCCGCATCCCAGTTTCAGGTGGCGTCTTTGCTGAGCAGGCGCGTCAGTGGGTGAGCGATTTGACTGAAAAGGTCGATGTATCGCCGGTAAACATTGACAGTGCCGAGAAAATGCTGCAACTCTTTAGGGCGTGATGGTGTCGGAAACCGTGGGATTGCGTCCACGTTGCTTTGCTTTGGAGTGACGGTGCCATGCGAAACCTTGTGTCCCAGGTACTCAATGGAGGTTCGAGCGAATTGACATTTCTTTAATTTCAGCTTGACGCCTTCGCTTTTGAAAGCTTTCAAAACGCCCTCCAGATGCCTCAGATGGTCTGGAAACGTGTCAGAGTAGAAAACAATGTCATCGAAGTAATTCGTGACGTTCTGCAAACGGTGTTTTGCCAATACGAATTTTACAGCCCGTTCGAAGGCGGCGGGAGCATTCCGAAGGACAAAAGGCATGACGAGCCACTTGTAGTGACCGGTACGTGTGACAAACGCCGTTTTCGGAATGTCATCAGGGTGAATCTTCACGTGCCAGTAACCTTACGTTATGTCTAATGTCGAGAAGTACGTAGATTTCCCCAGAGAATCGAGAACGTCATCGATGCGAGGGATGGGCTGATAATCAGGCACCGTCAATTCGTTCAGCTTGTGGTAGTCGATGCAGAAGCGCGTGCGTCCTTCCCCTTTTTTCTCTGCCAGAAGTGCTGGCGCAGCGTATGGGGAGGTAGATAGTCATATGACACCTTGCTTGAGAAGCTCATTGATCTGTCTGTCCATTTCAACGCTGTCAGTTTCTGAGCATCGGTAGGGAGCTCTACGAATGGGAACATTGTTGTTGAGATGAATGCGATGCATTTCGCCGTTGATTGCACCCAATATCTGTCTGTGACTTGGAAAAAATGTCATCGTACTTGTGAATAAGCTGCTTCAATGCCAACTGTTGAGTTTTATTTAGATGTAGTACATCACAAACTTCAACACTTTGCAAAGACGCGCCCTTGTTAACCGTAGTTTGGTTCTGTGTACGAGAATGGAGGATGTCTTTCCCTTGGCGTAGAGTCATAGTGTCAAGGTCCAGCGACAAGTTAAAGAGGCAAGCACTATCCGTTTCTGCCGCCGCTCGTGTGTTTGGATGTGCGTTCGTGGAAGGTTCAGAACCCTAAGAGCGCGGAAGCTATTGCGCCCAGCGTGGTAAACGCCCCTGGTTTTTATTCCTTCACTTGCGGCCGACTGCAAGCCTTCAACCATGAACTACGGCCGGGCACCGCCGCAGATCGACGGCATGACGTCGCTCAAGGTGGACAACCTTACTTATCGCACCACGCCGGAGGACCTGAAGCGGGTCTTCGAGAAGTACAGGGACGTCGGCGACGTCTACATACCGCGGCATCCGTACACGCGAGAAAGCCGTGGCTTCGCCTTCGTACGATTCTACGACAAGCGCGACTGCGAGGACGCCATGGACTCGCTGGACGGATACGTCCTGGACGGCCGCGAACTGCACGTCCAAATGGCGCGCTACGGGAGGCCCTCGGACCCGTACCGCCAGTCGTCCTCGCGAAATGCCAGACCGAGTCGCCGTTCCCGTTCGAGATCGAGGAGCCGTGGACGTCGATCGAGGAGCCGGCGCCGTTCAGCGTCTAGAAGCCGTAGGCGTTCCAGGAGCCGGTCCCGGCATCGCCGATCAAGCTCCCGGTCTCGCAGGTCAAGGAGTCGGTCAAGGGAGCGTAAACGCTCCCACAGCCGCTATCGCAGGAGCCGAAGCCGGTCCCGGGATCGTCGCAAGAGTCGCAGCAAGTCAAGGGAGCGGAGCCGCTCACGTAACCGCGAGGCTAAAAGGAGCCGTTCCAAGTCGAGAAACAGAAGCCACTCAAAATCCAGAGAACGCAGTCGTTCTGAGGAGCACGGCGGATCAAAGTCCAAGCGGCGCAGCCGCTCAAAATCGAAGGGTCGTCGCAGCCGTTCTAGGTCAAACGACCGTAGTCGATCCAAGTCTAAGGAAAGGAGCCGATCCAAGACCAAGGAGTATCGCTCTAAGTCCGATGAGCGTAGTCACAGCAAGGATCGCAGCCGATCCAAGTCCAAGGAGAGGGGTGAGAGCAAGCGCAAGAGCCGATCCACATCCGCTGATCGCGGCCAACGACAGAGTCGTTCCAAGTCCAAAGAGCGCAGCCGCTCCAATTCCAGGGACCGCAGTCGTGGATGAAGACCTCCCAGCCACTTCATCAGTGTCTCATCGTCGACACAGTTTCTCCACAAGACGCCCGGACCATACATCGACTACGCAATCATCTCCTGGCCTTACACAGCGACCAGCACCATGACAGCACCATCAGGCGACCTTCCCATCCCCAAGTACGCCGGAGCAGCGAACGATGGACCTGTACAGGACTGGTTCGACCTGTTCGAGCACCACGCAACCGCTGCATCATGGTCGGAACGGGAGATGATCCTCAACTTTACCGACTACGTCTCCGGTGAGGCATTCAAGTTTTACCTGACACACATATTCGAAAACGACGAATCATGGCAAAAGATCAGGGAAGAGATGATTACCCATTTCAAAGAATACGATGAATACATACCTCATCAGTGGAAGGCTTTTCAACTGACCCATCAAAGTTACGCGAAGTCTTCTGGCAGTAAGCCTATTTTCCTAACGAGATCTCAAAGAAAATATACCACCGTTGTACCATCATACGATTCTTCCGAAAAAACGTCACGCATTCGAACACTGACTGGTAACGTGCACGTCGCAACAGACAAGGTAAAGCGTCCATATACCGAAAGGAATCTAGACAATTTCGCCAAAAAACTGAACCTAAACCTTCCTTTCCCAAGAGCAATGAAATTGGCATTTTCAACGTGTTCACTGCACTACCACACTTCAGATTTTACAGAACCGCCCAAATGCCTTGATGCATCGTGTCACACACAAGGCCCAAACGGTTTCGAGCGTGTGACGGAATTTACGTGTGACGAGCAGGTGAATCCTCGCAATACCAGCCACCACCCTGACGTTCCCGACCAGGGCCGTTCGACAGACATTGTCAGCCTAACAACGCTGCAAAAAAGAAAAACATACGCCATCAGAACCACCTGAAGCCATGTCTGTTGTGCTCTCATCGTCAAGTGATAACACACATGTGAGTCAAAGCTCTGCAGGCATTTTGAATCCACCAACGCCGGCGCATTGTAAACTCCCAGAAGCATTTACAGTCAAGGATGACTCACAACCATCTTGGGAGCTTTCTCATCAGCCTGTCACGCTGCTATCATCGCAAGACAAGCCTAGCAGTACAATGTCAACTACCGACAATCTACAGATCACATCACCATCTAAAGAAAAGCAGACTCATGTTCCTGAAAGAGGACCATCTGACGAACTTTCACAACAAGACGAGCAATTTCAACAAACGCAACTCCACGAACTCCAAGAACTGCAACGGCTACTCCAACAAGAACAACGATCAAGTGAAACCTCCTCACGAGTACACTTGTGGCTGTAAGGTCATCAGAGACAACATCAATTAAAGAAGCAAAGACAAAATCGATGCCTAAGCCATCTTCGCAGAAAGCAACGTCGACAAAATTTTCTGCACCAGATCTCAACGCCGTGTCTACGATTCAACAAACTGAGAGAAGACCACAGAAAGCTACGAAAGAGACGTGCAGCCACAATGTGTACAATGATGGAACAAAGGCATCATACCATCAGCTTCAGTTCTCGCACATGCAGGCTGCAAGCACTCGTTCTGTCTCAGCCACGACACAGAAAGCAGCGTCTACGACGGAGAACTCCGTGCCTACGACATCCGACTCTCAAATGCTACAAGTACTTCGACCGTTGTTCTTTCATGACGAGAATCGCTGTGTTATCAGTAATTTCTACGTTCAAGGTGTGCTTCAGTTGGCCAGAACGCAACAGTCAACCTCGCCCA